>VDFB02035384.1:0-15914 GCA_007258455.2 Sequoia sempervirens
GATCATTTAAATTTATGGAAATAAACTTAAGTCACTTTCCATAGTCTAGACATTGATTTTTGGCGCCTCCTTTAAGTGATTAAAAGATATAACTTAAAATATTCACTTTAGACTTTATTTAAGTGATATAAGAATTATAAAGTCAATTTGACTTTATAAAAAGACTTTAAGTTAAAATATAACTTAAATCACTTAAGTAAGCCTATCTCCCTCAATTCTCAATGGAATTTAGTGCCATCAGAAGCAAAGAAACTCCTGTACTGCCAAGGCCTGCAATGAGCCTATCCATGATCTCAGAAAATGAAATCGACTGAACTCTCCAGAAGGTACCAATGACCCTCTAACCAATCCAGTTAGCCCACAAGGGTCCAAGAAATAGGCTAACACTCTGCAAACAAGATCACGCTGAAAAGGGGGACATTACAATCCGCCCTCCCTGAAATTGCTTGACCGCAAGCAATCTCAACAACAAAGGATCAACCACTCCACCAGGATCCCAAGGATAGTGTTGTGAAATGTCCCTACTATCATCAACTGTCTTCCACTGCTCAACACTGATCTCAACTTCACCATGCCAAAAGTGGTGAAGCCAATGCATGGGACTCATCCAAAACACAGTACCAATCCTGTCGCCACCTGGATCCCAATATAAACGGTACTCACATCCATCCATCATAATAAAGTAAGAATATCGGGAAGCATCCGCAACACATCTCTGTCTGTAGCTGGAACCCATGATGTCACCATAACCTGTTAACCCATGAAACCAACCATCTAGCAATGAAACTCCTAAATCCCAACTCTGCAAATCATGCCAACTCCAAGTAGGACAACCATCGATCAATGAAGAGTCTAAGAAGATTAAATCACCAAGCAACAAGTAGATAGTTGCCAGATCGTGAGGGTCAAATGTAGAACTATCTGCACCCCTCATCATGTACTCCTCCGAAAACTCCTCTGCCAGCTTAATTTGAAATCCCAATACACTGGAAGGATCCCAAACGCAACGATCAATGCTCATGTCCAGAGTGCGAGCGATATCTAACTCGAAGAGAGGATCATCATACTGAATACCATCTACTCTAGGAAGAGAAACTGGATCGCCATCGTCATCCCATATGCAACTCCTAGATGAATGAGTCTCCTGTAACTCCCAAATTTGATCAGCTGGATCATCATACTGTAGCCTGTCAATCTCAACACCATCAGATACAGAAGAGAGAAACTCACAAGGAAGCAAGTCAAACTGCTGACAAAACGTGCTCCCTAAGACTGCACGAGATAGGCTATCATCCCACATGTCTAACACATGCATACTAGAATTGTGCATCCGAAACAGATCATGTACATGATGACTGAGAAAGAAACTATGTAGACTCCTAACCATGTACACACTGGGAATCTCCTCAACGAGCTCTGTCTGAAATCCCGATGCACTAACGGAATCTCTGATCCTATGATCTAAGCTCACCCTTAAACCAGGGTCAAGAGTAGAATCAGCATCCACCTCAAAGAGCGGATTATCACAAGAAGATGTAGCATCCGCCTCATTTTTTGATTCTTCTCCATCAGTATCATAGATTGGAGCTTGCTGATCATAAAACTCATAACTGTACTGAGGAGAGGAAAATCCCTCTTGAATCACTTTCTGTTCTCCATCCAAATCTGCACTATAGCATGAAGTTGAATCTGTATCACTCACCTCATAATCAGCAACATCATGTGTGTTGTCATCAACCTCTAAGGTATTGCTGCTATGTACCTCATAGGATGTCTCGACTGGCAAGGTAGAAGCTGTTGTTATGACGATATCCTCACACACCTCTGTTGCCAAAGTCACTACAAGTCCATCCATAGCATGCTCACCTCTTACATGTTCTTCTCTTGGAAGAATTAGAGATTTAAGGTGCGACTCCCTTTGTTTCTTTGCTTGATCTAGCTGGCTGCAGCGTTCCTTGACCTCTTGCAAATGCTGTTTTGCTTGAGCAGCCAACATCTTTGCCTTCTTAGCCCTTTGTAGCCACCCATCACACAAAACTTGAGTTTTGTTCACATCTTCCAAGGTCTGATATATAAAATCAGACTGTTTGTGACTTGAATCCACCAAACATTCTTCAAGCTCAACATGCAAAACTTCAATGCTAATGTTAGGAGATTCCATAACATGACCATCTTCATGTACTTTATCTGTCACCTCATGATTTTGTGAAAGTAATGGACTTCTGTTCATAAAATCAGAATTGATCTCAAGGCTGATATCATCTCCATTAGTGCTGATAATATCTTCCTGGGGTTCAACAAAACCACTATCATGGTGTATAACTTTCTCTTCAATAGAAGTTGTCTCAAAAGATGTTGTAGAAGCCATATTTTTGTACACTTCTTCTTTCATAGTAATTGATGAAGCATCACAAGGAACCGTATCTTCATGTGGCTGCTCTAATGCAACTGGTTTGTCTTCATACAACACTTGCTCATCCTGAAGTGTCCTATGCCCAACATCTACTTCTATGTAAGTCTGATTTTTGTCCTCCATAAGATCAGCTATATGCTGGTCACTAACTGCTGATTGATCCCTTTTTAACCCCAACACATCAAAGAAACTCAATTTCTTTTTGTTTTGTGATGAGCTTTGTCTTGAAATGGAGTCTTCAGACTGCTACAAGCTACGAGCTAATCTTTGTTGTGATGGCATAGGTTTCTGCTGAATATTATTTGAAATGCTCTCTACATTTTTTCGCTCACATTTCTTTGATTTGCTTCGTTGCTTATTATAAACTATCCGATGCTCCATATATTGTTCAAAGTCTAGGTGATCTTTTATCTTATCTAGAGATGCTATATATTCCTCATAAGCAACCATTACTTCATCAACAAATTTAGAAGCCATGATAACCACTTTGTTGTTCAACACCTGTGTGAACAGTACCTGTCAAATTTGTCTTGGTGTGACCGCATAATTTTTTTCTAACCCCACAAGCTGGCAGGATTAGAGCTCTGATACCACTGTGATGAACCTTGCTAGCTCACTGCTCAAACCCCTATCTTTTCTTAAGTCTATTTGTGTTTTTGAGTTTTTTTAGAGAAAATTTATAGACAGAAGAGAAGGAGCGCATCATATAAAAGCTCACAGAATAAAAACTTGAGCTAATTTAATCAAAATGAAATTGCAGAAGGTGTTTATTAGTATCAACAATGGATTTAAAACATACAAACATACCCGAAAGCCTCCAGATTTTTTAAATAAAAATTTCGATCAAAATAGTGAAGAACTGACGAAAACTGGAGTAGAGAGTTACAGATTGCAAAGTTTATTCTAAAACTGAAGCCAGAGAGAAGTATAGGTAGGGCGCCCAAGTTCATGAAGAGAGATCTTCAGAAAGAAGACATTTCTCCAAAAAGCCAAAAAAACCTTCCTTGCAAGTGCCATGCCCTTTCAAACAAAAAGAACCAAAAACCATCTCTGAAGGTGTGCCCAAATAGCCATGAAGTCTGCCATGGTGAAGGAAGAACAACAACCAATAAACCCTCTATTTCTGATGAAAAACACTACAAAAAAACTGTTGAAGCACTACAGAACTTCTGAAATGAAGCTCTCTCAATCTGCACTAATTCAGCTGATCTCTCACAACTTCACAAGTGCTCACACTGAAGAGATTTTGTTCTCCAATGGTGGATTTTCTGCAAACCTGATCACAGGCTGAAAGCAAGGGAAAAAAACCTCCAAGGCAAAGTTGAAATATTCAAAAAGATGAGTTTCTCATTGCCCAAATCCCTTATAAAGCAAAGGAGGTGAAAACCTAAGAAAGTCATACATTTTAGGGCTTTAGCTCATTTAAATTTATGGAAAATAAACTTAAGTCACTTTCCATAGTCTAGACTTTGATTTTAGGTGCCTCCTTTAAGTGATTAAAAGATATAGCTTAAAATATTCACTTTAGACTTTATTTAAGTGATATAAGAATTATAAAGTCAATTTGACTTTATAAAAAGACTTTAAGTTAAAATATAACTTAAATCACTTAAGTAAGCCTATCTCCCTCAATTCTTAATAGAATTTAGTGCCGTCAAAAGCAAAGAAACTCCTGTACTTCCAAGGCCCGCAATGAGCCTTCATTCACCCATCTCTTCGTAAAATGAAATCGAATCGGAATCCCTCTTAAGCTACCACTAACCTCTAATCAAGAATCCGGGGCTTTTAGGCCTCCATTAAGGGTCCAAGAAATAGGCTAACACTCAAGTAGTCAAGATCAATAAAAGGGGACATTACAATCCGCTTCTCTTCCCCAAATTGCTTGACCGCTAGCAATCTCAACAACAAAGGATCAAATCCACTCCACCAGTTCCCAAGGATAGTGTTGTGAAATGTCCCTACTATCATCAACTCTGCCTTCCATTGCCAATGACCGATCTCAACTTCTTCAGTTTGGCGCTAAAAGTGGTGAAGCCAATGCATGGGACTCCATCCAAAACACAAGCATCAAACCTGCCACCACTGATCCCAATATAAAATGGTACTCACATCCATCCATCATAATAGTAAGAATACCGAAGCATCTCAGAATATCTCCTCAGAAGCCGGAACCTGACGCCATAACCCTGTTTAACCCATGAAAACCAAACTTATCTTGAAGCAATGAAACTCCTAAATCCCAACTCTGCAAATCATGCCAACTCCAAGTAGGACAACCATCGATCAATGAAGAGTCTAAGAAGATTAAATCACCAAGCAACAAGTAGATAGCTGCCAGATCATGAGGGTCAAATGTAGAACTATCTGCACCTCTCATCATGTACTCCTCCGAAAACTCCTCTGCTAGCTTAATTTGAAATCCCAATACACTGGAAGGATCCCAAACGCAACGATCAATGCTCATGTCCAGAGTGCAAGCGATATCTAACTCGAAGAGAGGATCAACATACTGAATACCATCTACTCTAGGAAGAGAAACTGGATCGCCATCGTCATCCCATATGCAACTCCTAGATGAATGAGTCTCCTGTAACTCCCAAATCTGATCAGCTGGATCATCATACTGTAGCCTGTCAATCTCAACACCATCAAATACAGAAGAGAGAAACTCACAAGAAAGCAAGTCAAACTGCTGACAAAACGTGCTCCCTAAGACTGCACGAGATAGGCTATCATCCCACATGTCTAACACGTGCATACTAGAATTGTGCATCCGAAACAGATCATGTACATGATGACTGAGAAAGAAACTATGTAGACTCCTGACCATGTACACACTGGGAATCTCCTCAACGAGCTCTGTCTGAAATCCCGATGCACTGACAGAATCTCTGATACTATGATCAAAGCTCACCCTTAAACCAGGGTCAAGAGTAGAATCAGCATCCACCTCAAAGAGCGGATTATCACAAGAAGATGTAGCATCAGCCTCATTTTCTGATTCTTCTCCATCAGTATCATAGATTGGAGCTTGCTAATCATAAAACTCATAACTGTACTGAGGAGAGGAAAATCCCTCTTGAATCACTTTCTGTTCTCCATCCAAATCTGCACTATAGCATGAAGTTGAATCTGCATCACTCACCTCATAATCAGCAACATCATGTGTGTTGTCATCAACCTCTAAGGTATTGCTACTATGTACCTCATAGGATGTCTCGACTGGCAAGGTAGAAGCTGCTGTTATGACAATATCCTCACACACCTCTGTTGCCAAAGTCACTACAAGTCCATCCATAGCATGCTCACCTCTTACATGTTCTTCTCTTGGAAGAATTAGAGATCTAAGGTGCGACTCCCTTTGTTTCTTTGCTTGATCTAGCTGGCTGCAGCGTTCCTTGACCTCTTGCAAACGCTGTTTTGCTTGAGCAGCCAACATCTTTGCCTTCTTAGCCCTTTGTAGCCACCCATCACACAAAACTTGAGTTTTGTTCACATCTTCCAAGGTCTGATATATAAAATCAGACTGTTTGTGACTTGAATCCACCAAACATTCTTCAAGCTCAACATGCAAAACTTCAATGCTAATGTTAGGAGATTCCATAACATGACCATCTTCATGTACTTTATCCGTCACCTCATGATTTTGTGAAAGTAATGGACTGCTGTTCATAAAATCAGAATTGATCTCAAGGCTGATATCATCTCCGTTAGTGCTGATAATATCTTCCTGGGGTTCAACAAAACCACTATCATGGTGTAAAACTTTCTCTTCAATAGAAGTTGTCTCAAAAGATGTTGTAGAAGCCATATTTCTGTACACTTCTTCTTTCATAGTAATTGATGAAGCATCACAAGGAACCTTATCTTCATGTGGCTGCTCTAATGCAACTAGTTTGTCTTCATACAACACTTGCTCATCCTGAAGTGTCCTGTGCCCAACATCTACTTCTATGTAAGTCTGATTTTTGTCCTCCATAAGATCAGCTGTATGCTGGTCACTAACTGCTGATTGATCCCTTTTTAACCCCAACACATCAAGGAAACTCAATTTCTTTTTGTTTTGTGATGAGCTTTGTCTTGAAATGGAGTCTTCAGACTGCTGCAAGCTACGAGCTAATCTTTGTTGTGATGGCATAGGTTTCTGCTGAATATTATTTGAAATGCTCTCTACATTTTTCTGCTCACATTTCTTTGATTTGCTTCGTTGCTTATTATAAACCATCTGATGCTCCATATATTGTTCGAAGTCTAGGTGATCTTTTATCTTATCTAGAGATGCTATATATTCCTCATAAGCAACCATTACTTCATCAACAAATTTAGAAGCCATGATAACCACTTTGTTGTTCAACCCCTGTGTGAACAGTAATTGTCAAATTTGTCCTGGTGTGACCGCATAATTTTTTCTAACCCCACAAGCTGGCAGGATCAGAGCTCTGATACCACTGTGATGAGCCCTGCTAATATAGACTCAAAACCTTTCAATTTCTGCCTTGGGAATTTTGTCAAACACTTGTCATGTAAAGCTGATATATGCTGATATAAACTTTTGATTGCTGTGTTTTTGGTTTTTGACACTTGACAATGATGTTTGAATGCTCTGATACCACTATGATGAGCCTTGCTAGCTCACTACTCAAACCCTGTCTTTTTTTTAAGTCTATTTGTGTTTTTTAGTTTTTAGAGAAATTTTGTAGATAGAAGAGAAGGGGCGCATCATATAAAAGCTCACAAAATGAAAACTTGAGCAAATTTAATCAAACTGAAATTGTAGAAGGTGTTTATTATCATCAACAATGGATTTAAAACATACAAACATACCCAAAAGCCTCCAGATTTTTTAAATAAGAAATCCGATCAGCATAGTGAAGAACTGACGAAAACTGGAGTAGAGAGTTACAGATTGCAAAGTTTATTATGAAACTGAAGCCAGAGAGAAGTATAGGTAGGGCGCCCAAGTTCATGAAGAGAGATCCTCAAAAAGAAGACGTTTCTCCAAAAAGCCAAAAAAACCTTCCTTGCAAGTGCCACGCCCTTTCAAACAAAAAGCACCAAAAACCATCTCTGAAGGTGTGCCCAAACAGCCATGAAGTCTGCCATGGTGAAGGAAGAACAGCAACTAATAAACCCTCTGTTTTTGATGAAGAACACTACAAAAATCTGTTGAAGCACTGCAGAACTTCTGAAATGAAACTCTCTCAATCTACACTAATTCAGCTGATCTTTCACAACTTCACAAGTGCTCACACTGAAGAGATTTCGTTCTCCAATGGTGGATTTGCTGCAAACCTAGTCACAGGCTGAAAGCAAGGGAAAAAACCTCCAAGGCAAAGTTGAAATATTCAAAAAGATGAGTTTCTCATTGCCCAAATCCCTTATAAAGCAAAAGAGGTGAAACCCTAAGAAGGCCGTACATTTTAGGGCTTTAGCTCATTTAAATTTATGAAACTAAACTTAAGTCACTTTCCATAGTCTTCTTTTTTATTTTTGGCGTCTCCTTTAAGTGAATAAAAGATATAACATTAAAATATTCACTTTAGACTTAATTTAAGTGAAATAAGAATTATAAAGTCAATTTGACTTTATAAAAAGACTTTATGTTAAAAATTAACTTAAATCACTTAAGTAAGCCTATCTCCCTCAATTCTCAATAGAATTCAATGCCGTCAGAAGCAAAGAAACTCATGTACTGCCAAGGCCTGCAATGAGCCTATCCACGATCTCGGAAAATGAAATCGACCAAACTCTCCAGAAGGTACCACTGACCCTCTAACCAATCCAGTTAGCCCACAAGGGTCCAAGAAATAGGCTAACACTCTGCAAACAAGATCACGCTGAAAAGGGGGACATTACATTCTTCATCTCCTGATGCGCCATTTTCACCACAGTCACCTCCCATTGATATTGACTCAGAGCTAGAATCACCAGTTCGGCCAGCCTCAATGCCAGTTGATCCATCAGAGCTTGATACAGCAACAGTAGTCTCTCCTCGAAAAGATACCATTGATCATTCATGTTGGCTCGAGAGGTCTTTGGGAAGACGAAGGCAAAAGCCTTCATATCAGCTTGATTTTTCTGAGTTTGGCAATCCTTATCAGGATAGGTCAAACAAGGTAGTCAAGAAGCAGATGCACGTAGAGAAGACTCCTGAAGCAGAGATTGTCATTGAAGTTGCTACACCACCAGAAGGAAAGAGCCTGGATGAAGTTGAAGTTGGTGATTTCACCTTCGTCAAAGCAAATCTTGGCAGGAGCACTCGGCAAACGGATGTGAGTCTCTTTAAGGTTGTTGCAAGTAATCTTGAAGAGCGCGTCATGAAGGATGGAGAAGATAAAGCAGCTCTCAAGGCTGAAATCAAGCAACTTCAACAGTACATCTCAAATCTCATTCATGGAAACTCAAGCAGAACACCTGGTCTTCCACATCTTCAAGGGATACCTGCAGAACAACAAAAGTTGGATCGATTAGTCAATCGTGGAAAGCTCTTGGACAACTGGATTGAAGATTTCATTGTTGCAGGTCGTTACCTTCTCACAGAGTTATATCAGTTGAGGTACGATGCACATAATCTTCGTCAGGGGATTCATTAGCTTGAATTGTCTATAGCACATGGCAAGCCGAAGGACTTGATTCTCATATCTCAGTTAGCAGTTGCATACGACACCATTGTAGAAGATGAGGATAAAAGGAAGGTTTTCGCTTTGAGAGAACAACATCTCTTCAAAGTGGAAACGTATGAAAGAATCTCTACAAGGTTGGATGCACTCAAAGAGAATGTTACCGGAGCTCTCAAACTCATCAGTGAGTTTATCACTCAGATCCCATGCCATTATCTTCGTGAAGATGGTACTCACAGTGATCTTGATGTCGTACAGGCCGAGTTTGAGAAGCTTTTTCATGATAATCTTGATGGAGATCCTGTGGCATCCAAGTTGGATCACTTCTTAGTGATGACAACTAGTTTCACCAAGGCAACTAAAGAGGTCAGAGAATGTCAGAGGGTGATCACAGATGGTGAGGAGTTGAACAGGCAGGTTATCATCGTGGATAGTGTCAAAGTGCCAAAGGAGGAGACAGTCGACCAATTCCTGGACGAGGTGATAGCTCGTGATGGATTGGAGTAGACAGTCAGTTAGATCCTGTAGTTATTTTCGAGGATAGAGTCAGAAGTAGCAGTTAAACTCAACATTAGTTTTGAATTCTAATTGCTGATTTTATGCACGCTTATCTCTTCCTCAGAGATATCTTTGGAGGAGTTTAGACTTTCAGTTAGGACACAGTTAACTGATGTTAGTTATCAGTTAACTTTCATTTCAATAAGGACGTGCATGTTGCACATGTCCAGTTTAGTTTATTCTTGTTTCGGTTAACTGATGGTAGTTTTCTTGTTAACTGTATAGTTTCATTTATTTAGGTTTAGCAATAAACTCTTGCATGCTTGCAAGATCATGTTAACTCAAGGTGACTTTAGGGTTCCCTACACCTTGGAGTTCTATAAATAAGAGCATCGTTTCTCATTTGTAATTAACTTTTACTCTCAATAGCATACATGCTAAGAAACCTTACCTGTAGTATTGCTATTCTATATTTGTTCAAGAACTTTTATTGTGATAATAAATAGCTGAGCCACCTTACCTGAATGTTATTATTATGGTAGTTGTTCACCTTAGATTAAATATAATTGTTGGTTTGATTGTTTATTGCATGCATGTCTTGTCTATTTGTTGTCCCAGTTATTATTTCATGTTGTATTCAATAAGCTTTGTTTTATATCTACACTTCGGATAGGTGTCGTCATCTCCTTGGGAATTTAGAAGTAAGGCTTATTGTATGTTGTCGTGATTAAGAATCTTTGTTTCATATCTACACCTCAGATAGGTGTTGTCACCTCGGGAATTTAGAAGTGAAGATTGTCGTTTGTTGTTGTTGCCAATAATCTTTCTTTCAGCCTACACCTCAAATAGGTGTCATCATCTCCTTGGAAATCCTGGTCTAAAGATTATCATATACCCAATTCCCTGCTCCTAAGTCCCCATGCTCTATTTCTTGAGGAAATAGGATAGTTTAGCATTTAGCCTAGTTGTAGTTAGTGATCTACAAAACCAAAGAAAATCCTTAGCTACAACGTATTAGGTTTCCTTAACTTTGTGCCTCTTCCAGCTAAGTCAAAAAGACAGGATTTAGATTATTTACTTTTTCACACATATCAGCACAAGAGGGAGCTTCCCCTCCTAATTTGAAGAGCAGTCATTACGCACTGTGCATAGCTGTCTGTTGCCAATACGCACTCCAGAGGTGCAGATTGTAACACCAACATACCTCATTAAGTGTGTCATGAATGCTCGTGCACCAACCCAAATCTGCCTCTCCCATATCTCCATCCACATGTATAGTCATAACATTAGTGGCTGATCCACTAAGCGTGTGTTCAACTTTTCCACCCAACATTAGGACTTGAGCCTTTAATGGGCTCTCAACTAGAAGTAACTCATGAGTCTCAAGATGTAAATTAGGTACACAAATAAATTTTTCTAGTTCATACCTCTTCTCTTGTTCACGCACATCTGCATATTCTTCTTGTTTGCTTACATCAAGATGCTCCTCCTTTGTTTGCTCAACTTCTACACATTCTTCCCCTGGAAGAATTAGAGATCTAAGGTGTGACTCACTTTGTTTCTTTGCTTGATCTAGCTGGTTGCAACATTCCTTGACCTCTTGCAAGCGCTGTTTTGCTTGGGCAGCCAATAACTTTGCCTTCCTAGCTTTTTGTAACCACCCCTCACACAATACTTGTGACTTGTTCACATCTTCCAAGGTCTGATATACAAAATCAGACTTGTTGTGGCTTGAATCCACAATGCATTCCTCATTTTTGACACTCACATCTTGCGTGCCAACATTAGAAGATTCCTCAACATCATTCCCCTCATGTGCCATAGCTTCTATCTCATGGTTATGCTCAGTAGTATGACTGCTGTCATAAAACAGAAAATCAGAAGTTGCATCATACCTATTTGCAGTGTCTTCTTCCAACTTTATGTGCTCTTCATTTGTATCAAAACCAGCTTTCTCATTTGTAGATGCGTTGCAATCTTCAAGAATTAAAGGGAAGATGGCATTGCGATCATCCCAAAGAGCACGAATAGAACCCATGCTTCCATAAGGTTTATCTAAACCAACATGCTCCATGTCAAAGGGACTCATATTCACCTCTTGTGTAGACGCCTCATGTATTTCTTCTTGTAAGGGTAATGGGGCCCCACAAAGCTTATCAAATACAATCTTTACATCACCAACATAAAAACTTTTGCACACCTCTATTGTGGAAGCATCAAGTGGTTCTCTTTCCTTAACATTGTGAAAATCATTCTTTGGATCCTTGCTGATTTAGTGAACTTCAAATCTACTGATTGTTCCTCCTCAACATTATTGTGGAGATCAATGTATTCTACTTCATTTGAGGGACTAGTTTCATCCTCAATCTTTGTACCATCTGGTACCTTTTTAGTCATTTGTAATTCCCTTCTAACATCTTCTATCTTCCCTTTTTTTTTTCCTCTATACTAATAAAATTATGTGCATTAGTGTTTGCTTTCCTTCCCTTCGCAAATAGAGGATCTAATTTTTCCAGATGTTGTATAAAGTCCTAAAAGACCTCCATCAATTCTACCATGAGTTCTTGTGTAGACTTCATTTTTACCAAACCACCAATCAACTGCAACTGAGATCAAGTACCCAACAGGATGGCAGGAAAACTGCTCTAATACCACTGAAATATCCCACCCCTGATAGGATATTTACCTTTCTAATTTTTCCCGTATTTGTTTTTTGTTTGTATTGCTGATTGATTTGTTTGTGTTTTGGCAATGTTTTTGAATGCTTTTAAACAGAAATAAAGTGCAGAAAACTAAAGAACTTTCAGCAAATGCATAATCAGAAATTTCACATTTTTCAATACCACAACTAGCTAAAAATTTCCAGAATTTTATTACAATCAGAATATTGAGATTTTCTCGATTATAACAACAACCCAGTTCATAAAATACCATCTAATGTGTAAATCCAACATACCCAAAACATGTTTGCCACTTTGTCAAGGTGTCGTAATAGAAACCAGCAAACTTGAAGCTTGCAAACATGGACGCCTTCCTCCAAACCCTCAAAATAACACCTCCAAAATTAAATGTAAATACTCTCATAATTCTAGACGCCAAGAATGATGAAGTTTGTGGCTGAAGAACTTAGGCATTTCACTCCATAAAACCCCACGTGGCTCTTATGAGGATGTACGGATGGCAAGGAATGGTACGGCCTGCTTAAATAAACCCCCACGTGCTTGCTAAAGACAATGATCAGCAAAGAGAATAACAGCAGATATAGATATATATATTCTATCGAGCATTCTAGTGGCTGTAAAATGTGTTAGTTATACACACCCTCATTGTAGAATCTTCTTGGAAAAACTTAAAAAGTGACTTAACAATTTAACAATGAGACCTTTGATTTGCAAACATATACATCAGAAAATTTATTGCAATTTTGTAACCTTGGCTAAATTCATGGACATGCATATCAGTTTTTGTTTTAGTTCACTTTTGGTAAGATTATGTTCAAGTTTCAATGAGATTTAGTTTATTTTATTACAACAAAGTGACAATATATGGATGTTATATTATGAAATAGAGTTTTACTAAATCATGAGTTCATGCAAGAATGGATGAATAGCTAATGAGGAACGTGACACTCAAATAATCACTACACAAAATCTAATGCAATCTTTTTGAATTCTTGAAGGAATGGCTAAAGAGTTACTCCTATAGACGTTATGGAAAGGTTGTGCCTAAACTAGAACAAGCTTGGAATATATTACATCAAACTATATACAATTGTACTGATGGAGTTGAGGTAAGTTGATGTTCTCCTTATTTGGATTTCTCATTCACCAACATTTTAGTGCATTAATGAATGCAAAGCATATTATACATAAGGTTATATTTCATGTGGATGGTTTGTGCAACTACCTTGCCTATTCCAAGTATAAGTGAGCCGAATGACTCATTTTTTTTAACTTGAAGCGTCAAGAGTTCTCAACAACTTATTCTCAAACAACTAAATTTGGCTAACAGGTTTTTTGCATATTCAATACCACTTAACTTGCATTTTCTTTATTGACTTTGTGGTGGTTAATGGTTAATGAATAGGCTATCATAGGGTAACAATTATCAGACTTCGGATGTATATTACTATATTAGTTTTTCTTGAAACTTAACTTGAGAGTCAAACTAGGCTAGAGATGTCTTCTAAGGTCCCTTGCTTTGTGTATATTAATGTATATTTGATTTCTAGTCATTTGAAGACATTTCCACATAGGCACATATTCATGCATGTAAACATAGAATGAAGACCATATGTTATATACACGGTGAATAAGCATTAGTATATTTCTTTTTTGTCTTTACTATTGTTGTACCCAAAATAAATTTTTGCTTCAATAAGGCATTTTGGTAAAAATGGTCTAAATCTTGTAAAATTGTTGTCAAAACCCAATTTTAGGTGAAACAAAACATGGGCTTTTTGTGGGTTTATGTCAAGGAGGATATTGGCAAAATTTAAAAAATTGAAAATTAGGGTTTCAAACCCCTATTTTTAGGAAAATCCTAAAAAATAAGACCTTCCTAGAAATTACTCAAAATGATTTTGATAGGATTATTTCACTTCACTTCACATTGGTCTAGTTAGAATCACGAGAAAGTCAAGTCTACTCTGGTGGGTCTTTTTCACTTTTTCAAGAGAAAAGATAGGACCTCCAAGGTCATCAATGGCAAAATGGCCAGTACCGGGTATTGAAATCTAAGCCTCAAAAGCTTCAAGGAAGAATCCATGGCGAAAGATGCTTGAAAAGATGCTTCGCGATAGAGGGGATTTTCAAAGGTTGAAAAATGTTGAAAATATTCTAAGTCTGGAAGATGCACGCCTCGCTACAGGAAAGATGATATGCAGTCAATTCCTTAGTGAACTTTTCAAGCACCCGTACATGCGTGATGGTGAAGGCAATTGCAACGATGAATGCGTTCGCGTCAGCGATAGTAGTAATCAACCCAGTCAAGCAAGACAACGAACACAAAGCACGAGAGGTGAAGATCTTCACGAAAGGTGATGACATTGAAGCCAAAAGAGCCCCTGTTGGCCAGGGGCGCCCATGAGTTCAAAAGGTCAAATGCAGTCATCAACTTTTGCCGAGACAGTCATCTCCTTCATAATTTTGTTGGCTTTCCAACGCATTGTTAAGCGAGTTCACCAGATTCACCAATCATTGGCAAACAAAGGCGAAAACAGAAGATGTTGAAAGCAAAATCCATCAAAGACGGCAATCTAACAAGGGAAAAAATGCCCCTGTAGCTCAGGGGCGCCCAAGAATGAAAGATATCAAATGCCAGTCTACGGATTGGCAACCTCCAGATGATTTCCTCTGATTTAGCCCAGCTTCGTGATGGATCCTGCAGCCAATTCACAAGACATCAAACGACAATGGCGGTTGATCAAACGAGCATGTAAAACGGAGGATAAATGGATGAACATCAAAGCAACTGCACCCCTGAGGCCAGGGGCGTCCAGAATTGAAAGCAACCAGATGAAGTTTTTATCAGTTGTCTTCTCTAAGGCATCTTCTCAGCAGCCTTTCAACTTCACAATGAATCTAGGTGCAAGCTCGTGGGACCTGTCAAGCGCTCACAAATGAAGATCAAACGTAAAATGCTGGAGGCGAAGGCAAATTGAAGGACATGAAGAATTGACCATGTGTTGAAGAAAATGCACCTTCCTAGAAATAGGCACCCAACCTTTTGGGCAATTAGATGTTGACACTTCCAAGAAGACCTCTTCCGTTTTGATCAATCTCCGCAATGAAATCGTCAGCATGAACATTGGAGCAGTCAAACCTCCGGCAACAAAGATCAAACTAGAGTTGTTCGTGAAGGGTTGCAAAGTGCAAAACGTACCTCAAAAGAACAAAAGTGCCCCTGCAAGCCAAGGGCACCTAGAAGTTTGAACCTCATAAATCAGTTTTTTGAGCTTGCACATACAATCATCTGTTCCGGAATGTTTCCAGCTTTGCAATGGATTGAACATCCCAATCACGAGATTCGTCGATCACCGACAATTGCTAATTAAAGCACAGAGGGTCAAATAGAGAAAATTGAAAAGCATCTAAGAAATTGGCTAACACTGGCAAAAAAAGCACCCTTCTGGCAAAAGGTGCCCAAGAATTCAAGGCACCAGATTCAGTTTTCAAGGTTTGCAGCCCCCAGTAACATCTCTTCAGAGTTGATCCAACTCCACAGTGAATCTGTTAGCAAGGCTTCGCGATCAATCAGGCGACCAGGATTCGGGATCGAACGGAGGCTGTCTATCGAGTAGAAGTTGAAAATCTTCAAACTAACAAGGTGGCGTCCAAAGTAAACTCCCAGTTAGGATTTTTGAAGACTTTCTCAAGCCTAGG
>VDFB02035388.1:0-35413 GCA_007258455.2 Sequoia sempervirens
ATGGAATGCTATTATTAGAGGATATGCACAAAATAGTTATTCTAAATCATACATGGTTGTAGGTGAACAAAATTCAAAGATGACTATGGTACAATGTACAGTGGATACCAAAACAAAAGACAGTCTAATGTAGTGGAGGTTACTATGTGTGACAGTAGCCATGAGAAGACAACATAAAAATGCCAAGAAAAGGCCTATGAAATAACAAAGTACAATGCCACAGTGAAGAGAGGCAGCTCTCTATGGTTATCGAAGGGTCAACATAGGTTTTGTCTTGCTTGTGCCTCAATTGAAGACTATTCAAAGTGCATACATGATAAGCTTTTTGACATAGTAAGTAGAAAATTCAAAGGGTGAATCATATGTATAATGCAAGGTGAAGGGTGAAATGAAAAAATCAAAGGATCCATGACTTGCTTCCCTCATGTGTTTGGAGGGGTGAATATGCTTACGCTAAGGTCATTCATCATTATTCCTTGAGGGCTTTAGTAAAACATATCGAAAAATGAGATAAATGAAAGTCATGTAATATCTTCTGGATTATGAATATGATAAGCTTGAAAGCATTCCAATCATGTCATAAAAGTTATGCAATAGAGGCAGAGGTCATGACCAAATGATCTTGTGTTAGAGTGTCATGAGTCTACAACTACAGGAACATGGAGAAAATATGATACAACTATGTCATCACATATAAAGAGAGAGGGGATTAGTGAATATGCTCATAATCTTTCATGCAGTGGTTTTGTCATCATAAATGATCCAACATGGATCAAGATTGCATGCCAGAAAGTAGGAACCTAAGTTCAGTATGATAAGAATCAATGCCTTGAGAACAAGTATGCATAACAATGATATGGTGGGCACATCATCACCTATGAACTTGAGGAGCAACTTCCCAAGCTTAAGAAACAAAGTAATGAGCATTAAGATGAGGATGGATATATGCAATGAACCACATGGAAGCAAAACACATCAAGTGGTGCTTATGCACTATCACATCAAGATAGAGGTGAGTAATTCCAGTCTATTATGTGCATGTTAAAAAGAAATGTGTGCATCTACATTAAATGGACAGTGGTTTCAATACATGAGAAACTGTTTGGATGCATGCGTATAATCTATTGAACACTCAAACTAATGAAGATAAACATGCACAGGATCTATTTTTAGTCTTAACATATCAGTCAATTGAAAGCATACCATACAAGAGTAGCTCATGGTTACAAAAGTGCTAAAACCCCATAACAATGTTCATGCCCTAACATATCATGATGGAGATATTTCAGAAACCCACTTGGGGTCTTTTCTACACAAAAATTGTATGGAAAGAAATGAAAAGATGCCACAAATTAATGATCAGCCTTTAACTGTATCTATTGATACAACTGCAAGAAACATTGTGTCACATTCTCAAGGACATGATAATAATGTTTTATCAAGTGACAGGTTGGACATTGAAATTAGAACTGTCTCTGAGATTTCAGTTGGCATTGAAGTGATAGATGACAAAGTTTCCTTTTCCAAGGAAGCCAACAAAAGAGAAGAATGAAACAATGAAAGAAAGATTTGGTTTTTTTTATCTATGTTTGTTTTCACAAATGGAAGAACCCATCTGGGTTATCAAAAGTTCCAGAAATCAAATAGAGTTTTCTATTTTCAAAAAAACACTCAAATCAAAACCCATTTCATTCATTTTGGAGGTCGTGGCTAAAGAAATCTATTTTTCTGCAAAATACAGAAAACCCACTTGGGTTTCTTCACAAAAATACAAATACAGAGAAAAATATCGTGAGCCTTCTTCATGAATGCAGAAAACTAGGAAAAACTAGAAATGCAAGGGTTCAGTTCAATCTTTCATGGCCACGGCCTAGAAAGACAAGTTTACTTCAAAAACACAAAATCCCACTTGATATTTTTTTACAGAATCACAAGTTTATTGAATTACAGGAAACCCACTTTGGGTTGTGCTTCAAAATGAACAACAAAGAAATGTAGTGAACTTTTTTTCAGAAAAGAACAATAGAAAATGGTATTCAAAAGTCAACTTACATCTGTGGCCAAAACTGTAGTTTTCTTCACAAAGACAACAAAACCCAGTTGGGTTTTTAGTGAAATTGCAAATATAGAGCCTTTCAAAAGGCTAGTATGGAGTTTTTAAAGGAAAATGACAAATATGAGAGCCCATTTCATCTTTTTACTTCTACAAGAGAAATGACAAGTATGAGAAACCCTATTCCATTCTCTTGGCTGCAGCCTGAATGGTATATTTTCATTCACAAAAGCAATGAAATATGATGGGTTTTCTTCTTTCAATGCAAAATGCAGAGAGAAACAACTTTTCTTTACTTTACTCTTCAAGAATGGAGGCTCATATGAGATCTTTTTTACCAAAAACCAGAAGAGGGGAGTCGAATTGAAGCTTACCTGAGCTTCCTTTTGCTCATTTTTCGTGCAACATGTAAAGCATTTGTTATAATCAAGCTTTTATTCAAGCTTCAAGAAAACAATGGCGGCTGAAACAAGAATGAGTAGCCATGGGAAAAAAATGAAACAAAAGATGGTCAGAAATACTCTACAGGCCTCGACATTTTTTCCTTCAAAGAGCTCCAAAAAGGTGAAAAATACAGATTATGTACCAAAAAATGCATTTACCTGTGATTCCATGCCAGATTTCATCAAAAATTTGTCAAGAATTGGCCAAAAAACACCATTTTCTGTGCAGGCTTGAAACCCTCATGGTGGCAGCATCATTTTCCAGAATGCTCAAAGTGAAAACGAATGCTTTTTCACATCTTTTCCCATCTTTTGTTGGTTAGGGTAAAACCCTATTCTTTTGGTGGCCGATGGGATTTTGTCCCATTCTTTTAAAATTTGTAACACATTAAAATGTGATGGAGTCAAATGCCATGACTTAGGCATTTTATGCCTTATGTTTTTATTGTATTGTCAAAATTTGTTAAGTCCTTCAAAACATGAGACATGTAAAATAGCCCCACATGTATGCCTTTGACTGTTGGTCATGTGATATGCCTTGAAAACCTTCAAATGTGCCTTCCAAGAAGTGTGGAAGCCTTTTATGCCACATAGGATGAAATTTGAACCTTTGTTTTTCCCTTTGAAAATCAGAATGTTGACCATGTGTGGCCTTGAAATGCAGAATGAGGTAAGTGTAAATGATCAAGTGCCTTGGAAGTTTTTTTGACCTTGTTTAATGCTTTTGAAAGCATTTTGATATTTCATTATATTTTTGCATTTTGTTCAAAGTATAAAGATATCATTTAAGTGATTTGCAAATCACTTTTATTATGTCTTTTTAATGCAAATGTAATGTAATCCAAAGAGGTGGTGGGGCCCTCTTGTATTTTTCATTGAAATGTAAAATAACTTGATTAAGTGGTGTATTATGAATCACTTAATCAAGTTATTATTTTTAATGTTTTTTTGGAGTCTTGTGTTTTCAAAACACACATATATTGCATGGGTCAAGGCTGGGAGACAAAATGATGACTTGCAAACATGAGGAGAGTGTGTGAGTGGTGCATTTGACTATTTTGGAGAAACATGTGATATTTTGGAGGCTGTTTTGTCACACTTTTGGCATGACTATGGTCTTGGCTTGACCTTGGATTGTTTGGAGGACTTTTGGGAGTGATTTTAGAAGGTTCATTTTTGGCCTCATTACTACATCCGACCAGAACCTTCTAGATGGACATGTGTGAGGGGATTTGATGTGTTTTGCTTAAGTATCTTCATTTTGGCATTTTGGAGGGAGTTCTTTCTTTCCGGCAGAGTGATAGCTTTAGCTTTTGGAGTTATTTTTTAGCATGGAGCAATATTGTAACTCAGATGGACTGTTACATAGTGAGTAACTTTGAATCAATATAATAGCACATTTTACCTTCTCATTTCATGTTTCATGGTATGCTTTTAGTGATTGATCATTTTGTTTTGTGAAATTCATCTTTCCTTGCAAACTTGTCTCATGTTTAGGCATCTATTTAGCAGAAAATGCATGTTAACAGGTTATAAGTTGTGTTAGTCAATAGTGTTGTTAGTTGTGAGACTTGTGTTTCCTTCTAAAAGTCTTGTTTAGAAACCTTCTTATAAATTATTTATGTGAAATGCATGTGAAAGTGAGTTGTGTAAGCATAGTTTTATGATATTGATTTGAATGTGAGAGGTTGTTATCAGGTCCTGGTTAGTTTTGGTGTATCACCTTAGGTTTTTAGTTAATGTTTATGTTTCATGCATTTCTTACCCTTTACCTCAGAAATCAGTAGTTAGGTGGCATCAAAAGGGGAGCCAGCCCATAAACTGGAGGTCTGCTTTCGAATAGGACACCCACAACCTGAAAGCAATCCCATGTTACATCCAAACCTACTAATTTCATTCACAACTTGGCATTAGGGTGCAGATTTGGATCACTAACAAGTGTATCATCTTCACTCTTACTAACACATCTTGGAAAGTAGGGCATTTGAACTTAGAATGGTCTTTGTTATGAATCTGACACCATCCTGGCAACAAAAGTACCTAAAATTTTTGGAAAATGAGATCAAAAGGCTCAAACTCTTGTAATCCTTTGATAGGACTACCTACTTCTATTGTTTCATCAGTAGCCAAGGACATCATCATGACATCATTCATTTTGTATACTCACAAATCTAATTCTGTGAAAGCTAATTCATCAGGAGCATTGTACTCGACAATCATGTGTTTTAGTTTGGGTTTTGTGTTAATTTTGATTTGATTATTCAATCCTCTCCAAGGTAACCACAATTGGGTGAAATCAGTGGAAAACCATCCTCTCAATCACTTAGTCCATTCTCTACTGAGAAAAATTCTATACATCTCAAGAATGTCTACCACATGTATGTCAATGTATTCTTAGTCTCTAGGATTTGATGCTAATTGCATGTGGAAGTTTTTCAGTTCTCCTATGACTTTGAACTTCATCTTGTCTAATTGAACTACAACCCTATTAGTAGGCTTAAGGGTTACTCTCAATTTCTAGCATATGGAGTATGACATCACATTACATGAGGCTCTAGAGTCAACTAAACAATTATGTAGGTTCTTTCCAAACATTCATACACTTAATAAGAATGGGGGTACTCTGGTTTTACCTTTGAATATTGTAACCATTGCATCTAAAGAATTCAAAGCTTTCCCTTTATCCTTTTGAGGAGTGTTGGCAGATGTAGATCTAGTATTATCCAAGGACTTTAGCAATACATCTTTCTGGTTGGGATAGTTCTACAACATGTCATAAATAGAAATATTAGCTTTGGTTTTCTTTGAATCTTCTACTACATTGTATTTTTCCTCATTTAGGTTAGGGGCTATGTAAATCTAGAAATTACTAGATCTTGAATTACCTCTAAAAGGTCCCTTGGGGGTAGGGGAATTATTGTTAGTATGAGGATCTTGAGGAGTAGGGCCTGACCTAGGTGGTATTCCATCAGTTAATGGTTGGCCTTTTGCTTCTTGGGTTGTAATTGTTTCCATTTTGCTAAAAAGCAAAGACATTAGTATTTTTTGGTTCATTCTCACTTTCAAAATGGAAATTAAATTCCTCTTCCTCTAAGTGATGAATTAGGTTTGCTTCACTCAGTAATTCATATAAATCCACCATCATTGTATTCATATTTTTAGGAGAGGTTTGAGTGTTTCCCTACATGATTGTAGATACCCTCTGCACCTCTGGACAATTAGCCTCGTTATGATCAAAGTTTTCATGGAATCTACAACCATTGGAATCTGAGGAGTTTTCCACATTTGCACTTTCTAGGGGGTTTGAGACTCCTCCATTTTTTTGTCTAGTATTCCAAGGTCTATTTGGTCTTTGTGATTTGAAATTCCTACCCCAAAACCTTGAATGTTCTGATTATTACCTTGATTCTGGTTGTTATAGTTCTAACCATTTCCCTGGTTGTGGTTGTTTCCTCCATGAGGAGGATTAACTCTTAAGTGGGTGAGCTCATTTTTTACTTGGGGACAATGTCTTCTTCATTGCTTCAAATTCAAAAGCAAGTTGGGAATTCTATCCTAAGTTTGGAAGTATTTTCGGTTGCTTGAAAAATGCCCCTCCTAACTTTCCTCCCTCATTGGTGATGTTTCTTTTTCCCATAACCTAGATATGTAAGCATAGGTGTGTTATGGGTTTGATGATTCACTCTTTGGTAAGGTGACAAATTTTGAGATGAATTTATAGCACCAGGGATGGGATTCATCAAGGGTGTATGATTGCTCAAATCACTAGTTATTGCAGGGATATGGTTTGGAATTCCAAGTAGACTTAATGATGGAATTTCCCTAGATGGATTCCTTGCATGAGGATTCATGTATTGGGAAAAGATGGTCAAATCATTATATATTTTATCCAAAGTATCTCTACTAGCTTCTGATAATCTTCTCAAGAACAAGTTGGTTAAGAGATCTAAGGATTTGAAGTGTGTCTAAACTGTAGCTAACTTTGGCATAAGGTATGGGTTAGCCAACCTTTTGTATGTCTTGTGGAACTTTGTATTGTAGATACTAATGGGTTCATTGGGTTCTTTCCTACAAGACACAAACTGATGATACAATATATCAAGATCTATTTATATCTTAAATTGATTGATGAACTTATCTTCAAGATATTTCCATGTGGTAATTCCCCCTCTATGTAAGTTAAGATATTGTTTATATGAAAACTCTCCTAGTGAGTATGGGAATAACCTATAGGATACATCCTAGTGCCCAATCTAGGCTCTATTACAGATTTCTTAGAATGTTCTCACGTGATATTCTACCATACTTTATATCAGTGAACTTATGCTACTCTACTATGTGGATTAAGGGTGCATCATTTAGATGATGTGAACTTCATGCCTCCACCTGAAACCCTACTATGATGGCGTAAGTAGTTTAGTTACTTAATTGAATATTGCAATCTATACTTGGTCAAATGTTGTTATGCTTTTTTTAAGAATTGTGTGCCTTGGAAACAAATTGTGTGAGTTAGTCATGTGTTGTAATCAAAATTTGAAATTTGTGTTTTTCCCTTAGCTATATTTTATTGCAAAATTTTTGGGCATTATAGATACATCGTGGTGCCCAATCTCAGCTCTATTACAGATTTATTTGAATGTTCTCACGTGATCTTCTACCATTCTAGATTCACCATATATATTTGGGACATAATTTTTTTGGGTTTTTGAACAATTTATGTAGAGGTGCCCCTGTGATCAATGGGGAACTTTCATTTGTTGTGAAAATGACCATTATTACTAGTGTAGGAACAATAGTAGTTACATTCTATGGTGAAACTGGACTTACAAGCAAGGATTGTAGATCTAGGTTTAATGGTGATGTTATAGACTATAAATTTTCATGCTTGGTTTTACCCTTATCGCTCCTTATCTTCCTGTGTTGATATTATTATGTTAAATCTACTTTATTTGGGGAAGATCTAAGAAGTCTATGGTATTTATCCAGGGAAAAGGATATTATGTTTTCTATCTTGGCTAATGTTCAGGCCCTCCTTCTAGTGCTAGTTTTGTTGAGGTTGGTGTTAGCACATCCAACTTGCTAAGCAATAATTAGTTATTTCTCCTCTTGAAAAGAAGAAAAACTACTCCAATATTCCTTTATAGTCAGGTCTTGACCATGCAGGATAGTGAAGTGATCATTGTTAATGTGTTTCAACAAGGGACCTAGGTTGTTAGAATTTCTAGAAATATTTTCAAAAACATGCATTTGAAAACAATAGATTTAATAGTCTAGGAAACAAATTGCATTTTCAAATCTACAATATATTTATATCAATAAAATTATCTTTCTCAATGATTCCAAATTGATGCTAAAGAAAATTCAAAAGATAAGAGGGTAACAAGAAGGGATTGAAATAGATTCTAATTCTAAACAAAAAATGGTAAAACCTGTTTCATCAATCAATTCTAAATGTTTAAACAAAATCTCTCAAACCATTATCAATGCAAATAGTCATTCACACATTTACTATTAGCAATGATGCAATCTTCTAAGGAAATGTAACCAAACATAAAAAAAATAGATTTTATCTAATCATAAGCCATCAAACATGCGCAGATCTGAGACAAAATCTTACTTAATTCCAAAACAATGTGCACAATTTCATTAATTTATCAATTTAGATGCGATAAAATATTCATACCATTAACAATACACCAGATTGAGATACATCTAAAATAGGCATAATCCTTTGATTTATCAAAATGTGATCTTCACAAAGTCAATAGGAAAACCCATGCCAAGAATGCATAAGTTTATTGTGAAACAATACATCAAAATTGGATCCTTTGAAATGATCTAACATCAAAATTATATAGGATGTTGAGTTCCTGAATTTGTGGATCTAAACAAAAAGGAAATTGTCCAACTAACTTCAATGTTCCAGATTATCCAAGCTAAACTAAAAGACAATTGGGTACCCTAGTTTTAGTTCCAATTCAACTAAACCTAAACTAAGGATAAAAACTAATTGAAATTAACTGAAATTCAATGCCAGTTCTAATTTTACAAGCTAGGTGTTGGATTATTACAACACTTTATTTCAAAACAAAACACAAAAATATCAAGAATCCTTGTCTTCGGTTAGTTGGAGAAGCTGTTAGTGAATTTTGATATTACTTCTTTCATTTTTTCCATTGATGGTCCCTGATGATACTGAAGCTTTATCTTTTGGTCAAAAGCAAACTTTTCCATCTGTTGTTATAAGCTACCAAAGGCGATCAACTATTATTGGAGGAATTGGATTTTTTCCTTTTTATTCATCATCTTATCAATGACAGCCTAGATGACTTGACCCTACATCTAATTTTTAAATTATTCCACCATTTTTCTAAGATTCTTTACCAAAACAGGTGTCTGCCAGAATGCGTAGTCTAAGTCTTCTATGAATCGACAGATCTTAGTCATGGCTTTCCCTACCAGATTTTTTTTCTTGTTTAGCTTAGACTTGCATTTATTTAGGACCTTGACTCTTAATTTTGTAGCTCTCAACCATTAAGGAAGATTTTCCCAATCTCCTTCTTCAATTACTACAGCCTTGAGAAGATCCTCCATAGGTGTTGCCTTTATTTTTTTGCAAAATTGGGATGTAGTCCTCCCAAACCAATAGTTCCTCGTCTATACCCACTTCAATTTGTTGGGTAAACCATCCTCATCACTAATGGAGTGATAGGAATTTATTGATTTCTTCAACACTTCATTGGCTAAAGCCAAAAAAATAGACTTCCACTATTAAGGTGTTGGGATCCATCCTTTTGGGTTAGAATTCCTAACTTCTCCCTTTAGTGCAACTTGCAATGTGGATGTGGGAGTTGTCATATCCATTGGTCCAATTAAATTTGTTATGCAGGGCATCAATTGGTCCATTGGAGCTTTGAGCTCCTCTTTGGTATTCTCGTCCTTTTGCATCCTCTTTATGATAGTGGAAATAGACATCTAGAGAGATTGTTGATCTCCTTCCCTTATATGTACTCCCAAATCAACTTGTTTGATCTAGTAATGTTTAGGCTGCATCTCAAACTCAAGCTTATCCACCAACGAGATGGCTATTGCTACAGTTTTGTTCCTATGCTCAACCATGTTGATGGTGGATATTCTTTTGGCCTTTTTTATTCTCCTCATAGGAGATTGAAATGCTTCTGATAAAATGATCAAGCTCTACTCCTCAGAGTTTCCTTCCACATATGTCCTTTGCCTCCTTTGGATTGTATGATTGATCCAAATAGGCATGACAATGGACATTTATTTAACAAGGGAAGAGATGGTCTCGGTGTTATGGGAGCCTTTTGAATCATCTTTCTCAATCTCCCATTTTTTTTGTTTTGGCTCTAATCTCTTCTTCTCCTAGGACCTATTCATCATAAGTCTCTCCCACCTAGTCCACTTCCTTCTCTACACATT
Organism: Sequoia sempervirens; assembly: GCA_007258455.2. NCBI lineage: Eukaryota > Viridiplantae > Streptophyta > Pinopsida > Cupressales > Cupressaceae > Sequoia > Sequoia sempervirens. The sequence continues at coordinate 9,937 of VDFB02035388.1, forward strand.
CTTCAGCTATAGTTTCTTTAGCAAGGACCTCTCTTTGCACTTCCTCTTCTATGGGGATCTCTCTTTGTATCTCCCCTTCTTCCAACATTGTTTCTTCTATTGATGCCTTGGTGGGAACTTCTTCCTCTCTGGTAGGTGGCTCATGTTTTGGAATAGGAGGAGGAGAAGAATCCAGAGGTGGAGATGGGATAGGAGGAGGAGGAGATGGAGGTGGATTATGTAGTGATTTTGGAGAGGGAGGAGGTGACGGTAGAGGAGATTCATGTGGAGGGGAGGAAGAATAAGTTTTTTGAGCCTCCCTTTAAGTAGCTCTTTATTGAATGACCTCGTTGGTCCTTTTCTTTTTGACCAAAGTTTCTCCTTCCTCAAATTTCTCCTCGCTTGAACTGATAGTTATTGGTTCTTTCTCTTTTCTTTTCTTCCTTGCCACTTTGGGAGGTGAGGCTCTTTTAGCCTTGGCTACAACAACGGAGGATCCTTCACTTGATTTCTCTTTCTTTGCTACTTTTGTAGGTTTTGGAAACTACATCATAGGAGAAGGGTGCCTAATCCAATTAAGAGAATGAGCTATGAAACCTACTACCCTTGTTTGAATATTGTCATCTTCATCTACTGAACAATCTTCATTAAAGATTGGTTGATTGTAAATGTGCTACCCACTGTAAATGGGATCTAGGAGCTTCGCATTTTCTTTGACATCCTTAGGAACTTGAACCTCCATGCATGACTTAATCAAGTTTACTATCAATCAATAATAGTCTTTTATTCTTACCTCAAACTCTTCCTCATAGTTTTCCAAATGGTTTTCTACTTTAGGCTCGTGGATGAAGAAAGAGCCTATTACCTTGTTGATATTGCCTATTGGGTCAAATCTTCCCCAAACATCATTATACATCACCAGGGAGTACCTTGAAAATTCTATTTCTACACTCTTGGAATTTTGCATATTAGCACATGAATACACTCCCATTTTGATTGGGAAAATATATCCAGACTTGTGTTTCCCCGCTATTAACTAGTGAATCTCAGTCACCTATCTACAAAATTCCAACAAGATCATCTTATCTGATGTGTATCGTGGAAGCTTATATGGAGTCTTGTGGAATCCAACCACTCAGACATATGTGAAGGTTCTGAAATAGATATACCAATTCCCCCAGCTCTTGAGTTCTTCCATGGCTTCATTGGAGATCCTCCTAGAGGAATCTCCCTCCAACCCTTTTATCACAACATATAGAAAGTTGTCACTAACAACATAGAAATGGGTATAACTATCCTCCAATTTCAGTTGAGGATAATCCTCATGATGGTTACCCCCCCAAGTTGGAAGGAACCTACTCTGCCTAGACCAAGGAAAGTAGCTTGAGAAGCCAATAAATATACCAAGTATGAAGTCATGTATATTTTGGACATTTGAAGAATAGTCTTTAATTGTTCATAGATGGTGTCACTAATCAACGTGGTCCAATCAATTTTGTCCTTGATATCCTCCTTGAATGCACTTCTATGTTTGACTTTGGAAATTTTAAAGAACAGGTAGAAATCCCTAGCATGAGGGTACCTGACTACCCTACTCAATAAGAAAATCAAGTCCTTGATATCCTCCTTGAATGCACTTTTGTGTTTGACTTCGGCCATTTTGAGGGCCACCTTTCTAGGGTTAAGAAACATCTGACTATTAATGTGATTGAGGTTGTTTGCCTCATTGTCATCAAAGTATTTCATGGCTTTCTTCATATCAATTATCTCACATTAGGGGGAGGCAGGAATCTTGAAGACCTTTTCAATCATATATGAGATCACGTCGAGCACCACTTCTCCTATTGATCCCATTATCTTTCTTCTTCTATGGTTATATAATAATGGGTACACATCAGTACCATCTTTGGGGATTGTACAGTCATTGGGAAATCAACTACCTCAACCAATTCGAAGTTTACCAATGTTGTGGCAGTGCATGTCCTAGTCTCTTCATCATTTATCCTTCTTTTGAATTCATTCATACATCTATATGTATGAGGTTAGTATCACGATTCTCCGTGTAGAGAGAGAACATCTTGGATGGTGGATGGTACCCCTTGTATTGGTACTTCATTTTTGCAGGATCCTTGGGTGGTATATCTCCTGCATGTATAAAAAACACCATGTGTTACAATAAATCTATCTCAAAAGAAAAATATACCTTTTAAACCAAGTTATACTAGTTAAGATATACCTCATAATGTAAAGCAATAACTTGTTCAAAGAATGTTAAAGTAGAAACAAACTTTTCAGGGATCGGGCCTCTAGCCCACCCCTTAAAGCCTACGAAATGGTTAAAACATCCTTCCTGAGGGAAATCCACTTTTGCTTGCGATCTGTCAAGAGTCGAGCATCGGGTGTATAGTCTACCATTTTCTTGCAACAAATGTAATCCTTTAAGAGTTGTTGACTAGCGACATCTGAAATATGTTGAAGTATTTTCAGGAGCCGGGGATCGAATATAAAACCTACCTTTTGTTCACAACGATTTCATGGGTTTTAGAGGTAAGTCCTGATCAGCGATACCCAAAAATATTTTAAAGGCTATCGACGATTGGGGATCGGTCATATAATCTAACGTTTATCCTATGATGAACTCAATATTTGGTAAAGGGTATTCCTAATTCCCAACATCCAAAAATTCTACTTCCACTTCAGATAAGTTTTCGAACACTTCACTTAAGACTTCATCGAAACATGCTTTTGAAAATAGTGTTTAACCCATTTCGGCAAAGGGTGGTTCCCTGTTGGTTTCAAGTGTCAAGGATTGGGTGTATCGATTAACATATACCTCTATAAGGATTTAATCAAAAGGTACGCTCAATCAACAACTTCCAAAAGAGCTTATACAAGTTTTTACTAATAGTTTAAATTAGACTTTTTGGGTTGGTACTTTATTTTATCGTTCATTAGTTTATAGGTAAGACACATTCACTACCACAAAAACCCGAAACTCATGACTTTGAACATCGAAGCTCATAAGCTTAGGAAGGATCGGTAGTTGGGAATTGGAGATTAAATATAACTTTTATCACACCGTTGGCTAAGGAATAAGCTGATCTTTTAACACTGGATACCTGAAAGAAAACTTGTCTAAAAAATGCTAAGGCATCAAACCTAAGAAAGACTGAGGTTCGATGCACAATTGGATGATATCATAAACATCCTCGATCATCACATCAAGAAAAAACCTGATTTGGTGAAAAGAGAAAGAAAAATATGAAAAAAGTGAAGAGAAATGAAGAAAAAGATAAAAAACAAAGGAAAGGCAACAAAGCGAAGTGCCAAATCAATCAAAAACAACAAAAAAAGTGAAACACAAACACAAGAAAACACCCACGTAAACCCAAGAAGGATCCATTAAATCCCTTAAAAAACCAAGGAGAAGAATGATCTAACCAGGTAAAACGCGAGGAAAGAGGGGATAAAACAACATGCATAACACTGCGTAGAGCACAAAAATAGGAACACCCAAGCAAATGTTGACAAATGAACCAAGAACTAGTCGCAAGCAGTAACAATGAAGGAAAACACACACATAGAGAAAGGGTTTCCTTCACAAGCTAAAATAGTTATAGAGTCAAGGACACAAATAACATAGAGTGAATGTCAAAATGAGCATCATAAACTTAATAAAACCACTTGGTGACCCCAAAAAGCTTGCATTAATTGCCATAAATTCTCTTTGTTAGCGAACTAAATTCGCCCAATTGATGTGATTGGTGCGACACTCGAGGTGACAATACCTTACTGCCATTAGGTGTTTGGGATTAGGGGTTCTCCTTAATGAATACCCAATACACAAAACCCTGAACCTACGATAATTAACACAGAGCACTTGACGAACGTAGGGTGTCAGAATCGACCAATATGGCATGCCAGTATGGAAAATCTTGACATCCTGAAACCCAATAAGGTACTAAAAAAAAGGGAAAATTGAAATGAGGAAAGGAAGAAGGAGAAATGAGAGAGAGAGGAAGGAAGAAAAGAAAACAAATGAAAAGAAATGAAAGAAGGGAAAACAACACACCAAAAAGAAGAGAGGGGGACCCCATTTTGTCAAGAAAACAAAATAGGGTGTGAGTGCAAGGCACTACAGGGCTGGAATTATTTTTATCACTCCACAAGATGATTATATCCCAAAATTATATAGACTTACTTTCCCTTGCACGAACAACATTGCAAAGTATAAAGCTTTAATTACTAGTCCTAGAATAATAATTCAATGGAAATTAAAGGAACTTCAAGTTTATGCAGACTCACAATTGGTTATAAGGCAAGTAAATGATGATTACCAAACAAAGGATGAAAAAATTCTTCCCTAAAAGAGGATGATAAATATGGTGCAACACCCAACTGTTGCTCACAACACATAATGCAACATATCTCTACTGCAACAAATAACAATTCATAAAACCAAAGAAATGCAAACACAATCAATTTTTTTTTTATTACATTCAATCAACTTGAGACAATTATATAATTTTCTAAATACATAAAGGCTTCAAATATGCCGCAAATCCTCTCCATGTAGCTTCCTTTCGCTGCCCATAACTCTTCATGTAGCTCCTTATTCCTGTTGCTCAAACCTTCATACCATTCCTCCAAAAAAATTTGCACCTTATTCTTAAACACCACACTGCCCTCTTCTTCCCTTCTCTTGCTACTTGTATTCCAAACTATTATCTTTTACCTTCATGTTACTACTACCCTTGTGCAACCCCAAAAAGGAATGCCCTGCTCTCCATGCTTGATGTTCCATACACCATCTACCTACAACAAGTTACTATTGTTTTTCACTGCTCATATTTTTCACTCAACTGCCTTACTCCCACACAACTCCTCTTCTTTTCTTCCTTGTTGCACAATTCATTCTAACTCCACACAAAAAAAATCTAGATCTCTCCTCATCCTACATAGCATCTTTTTTTGTCTTTTACAACTACCTCTATAACCCCACACCTTCCCTCTCTTTTGCAGTTTTTGCAGTTTTATTTTATGAAGACTGAAAAGGAAAATGGGGTGGCTAGATTCCATTCCCCACATGTAACTAGTGTACAGGTTTTGGCATGGAATTTTTTCCTTAAAGGCCCTTTCAAACTGTCATAATACAACCTTTAATTAGGTGTTTAAGTCTGTCCAATATGAATTTTAAATTGCAAGATTAAAATCTAGGTAAAGTCATGTGAAAAATGCCTTCAAATATACATTCAAATGGACATTAAATTTGGGGGAAATTAAATTCTAAAAAAAATTAGGTGATGAGTACCAATTATTCCAACTAGAGGTTTTGAAATAATGCCTTGAACCTGCAATAATAATATGAAGAAAAATAATTAAATAATTGTAAAAGAGCGTCAAGAGTGGACACAGGTGTTGATAGGCAGAAAAATCAAATTTCTCCATTTTGCACGAAAATTGGTGTGCAAGCTTGGAATGGTATCCCATGGAACCCTACAAATAGATTTCACCCAAACCTTCATGGATTTTAAAATTTTAAACTTTACCAAATTTCTTGTCAATGTCGCAAAATAATTAATTCTTCAAACTATGAAAGATTTTCTCACGAAACCTTCACCATCAGATCAAAGAGATCACAAGATGGAGAGACACACCAAAAACTACCACAACACACCCAAAAAAATGAGAAAATAAAAAGAAAATATTTTTGGGCGATTGCAAGATTGCCTTTGGACCCGATGCTCCTGCATCAAACACACCGAATAAGTTGAAATGTTCCATGAGCTAAAAACTCATAAACATTTGGATGACCTTGGGATGGTGATCCCATGATTTTTCTTGATTCATATGTCCTTTTTGTCCTCACATTCTTTCTTCTTCACTTAATTTTGAGCTTCTGCAACTCCCTCTTGTTTCATCTTCTCTTTTCCTTTTCGTTGTTTTCTACTTGCTCATTGTAAGATTTTATTGCTCACCTTCTTCTCCATTTGTTAGATCCTCTTTTTCTCTCTTGGATTCTTCATCTACAACTTCCTCATCTTCAACACGTTCATCCTTAATCTCTATATTTCTTCCCAAACATGTAGCTATATTTCAAGTAGCTCATTTCTAGTTTCATTGTGAAAGTCTTCTAGCATTTTCTCTACTCTTCTAGGTATTATCCTTCTTGGAGGTATCTCAAAATCCTCTCAAAATCTTCTCTTGTGAAGCTATTGTCTTCTCAGCTCTCCCCAACTATAGGACTCCACACACTCACAACAACCTTTGGAGCTTCGAAAAACTTCAATCCTCACCCGTAGATCTTGGTATAAGCTACCTCACATTTGACACTCTACTTATACACTCAAGATCACTTAATCTGATACCATTGGGTGAAAAAACAAACTATTTCTCACAACACACAATGCAACATATCTTTGCTGCAATAAATAACAATTCATAAAACCAAAGAAATGCAAACACAATCAGTTTTGTTTTTATCACATTCAATCAGCTTGGGACAATTACATAATTTGCTCAATACATAAAGGCTTCAAATCTACCCCACATACTCTCCCTGTAGCTTCCTTTCACTTCCCAAAACTCTTCTTGTAGCTCCTTCTTCCTACTGCTCAAACCTTCATACCATTCCTCCAAAAAAAATTGCACCTTATTCTTAAACTTCATGTTGCCCTCTTCTTCCTTTCTCTTGTTGCTTGTATTCCAAACTATTATCTTTTACCTTCATGTTATTGCTGCCCTTTTTTAGCCCCAAAAAGGAATGCCTTTCTCTCCATGCTTTATTTTTCATACACCATTTACCCGCAACAAGTTATTGTTGTTTTTAGTTGCTCATATTTTTCACACAATCACCTTACTCCCACACAACTCCTCTTCTTTTTTTCCTTGCTACACATTTCATTCTAACTCCACACAAAAAAAAATCCAGCTCTCTCTTCATCCTATGTAGCATCTTTTTTGTCTTCTACAGCTACTCCATAACCCCATGCCTTCCCACTCTTTTGCAGTTTTTAATGTTTTATTTTATGAAGACTAAAAAGGAAAATGGGGTGGCTAGATTACATTCCCCACGCCCCACTAATGCACATGTTTTGGCATGGAATTTCTTCCTTAAAGGCCCTTTCAAAATACCATAATACAACCTTTAATTTGGCATTTAATTCTATCCAATATGAATTTAAATTTGTAGCATTAAAATCTGGGTAGTCGTGAGAAATTCCTTCAAACATGCATTCAAATGGACATTAAACTTGGGGGAAATTAACTTCTAAAAAAAATTAGGTGGTGAGTACCAATTATTCCAACTAGAGGTTTTGAAATAACACCTTGGACTTGCAATAATAATATGGAGAAAATGAATTTAATTATTACAAAAGAGCTTCAAGAGTGGACCCGGGTGCTAACAGGTGGAAACATCAAAGTTCTCCATTTCACACAAAAATTAGTGTGCAAGCTTGGAATGGTATCCCATGGACCCTTGCACAAGGATTTCACCCAAACCTTCATAGATTTTAAAATTTTAAACTTTTACAAAATTTCCCATCGATGTCACAATTTAATAATTAATTCTTCCAAATTGTGAAAGATCTTCTCATGAAACCTTCACCATTAGATCAAGGAGCTCACAAGATTTTGATAGACACCAAAAATTACCACAACACACCAAAAAAAGAGATAAAAATACCTATGGACCTTGATGCTCCTGCATCAAGATAGTTTTGTTGGATGTTGTGTTGTGTTGTTGATATGTGGTTGTCATTGATGTCAACACTATTAGCATTGTTGCATTAGAAGTTGTATATGTCGAGGATATTGAGAAAATTGTAATAAGAAGTGATATAGGTTGTCAGTGGTGAAGTGAAGTTCTTTATGTCGGTGTGATTAGTATGTTGTTGTTCAGAGGTTGTGGACCAAAGGGTTTCTTGTTCAGTATATCTAGTTTATCCACATCAAGTTTCAGAGATTCGTGTGAAGATTTGGTCAAGTTATGGAGATTTGTATTCTGACAGTTTTTCTATTACTTCAGTTTGTGTTCCTGAATGAAGATCATGTGATTCCAGTAAGTTCAGTTGTTGTGGATGCTTCTCTGATGTTTCATGATACTTGTGGATGTTTCTAGTTCATGCTCTATCTGTGTTGCTCGTGATCCAATATTTTCTCTTGTGTGTTCATGTTTTTCATGTTCTTGGCCGACAAGGTGTTGAAGTGTGTTGTGGATCTTCGAGGTGTAATTAATTGAAGAGGTTTGTGTTTGAGGATGTTATTTTCGGTCTTCACTATGTTGTGGCTGACCTTGGTTGATTGGCATGAATAATATTTATTGATTTGGGCCGACTGTTTATATTCAGTTTATTATTTCTTTGGAGCTGACTTATAGCAATGTAATTTCTTGTCGCGGATATATAAGAGTGATTTTTTTATCATTTGAAGGCATGTATGTGTGTGTGTGTGTGAAGTGTAAGAGTCTTGTGTGTGAATAAAGTTCAGATCATTTGAAGGCAGAGCAGAGATAGAAGAAGAGTGAAGAAGAGTAAAGAAGAGTGAAGAAGTGTTCATGTGCTTAACCAGAACTTTAACCAGGCATTAGTAGATGCTACTTTTCTCAATTCAAAGTCTAATGGATTTAATCAAAAAAAAATTGTAAGATAGTGTGTCTTCCTTTGGGCAGTAAGCCTATTTTGTATTTGAGTAGTGAGCTCTAGGTAGTGTTCCTGAATGCATGTGCATTCCCCATTTATATTCTCTTATAATTTTAATAGGGTATAATCTTATGGACTGACCTCCACCGTGGTTTTTCCCCTAACAAGGTTTCCACATAAAAATATTGGTGTTATGTGTGATTTCGATGTGTTGTTCATTTATGCTTTCATGATTAATGTTCTGATATGAGAATAAGGAAAATAAGAAGAATAAGTTTGAAATTTGATGACAACTGATTCACCCCCCCTCTCAATTGTCTACCCTTGAGTTTCCAACAAGTTTTAAACAATACTTTTCAACTATCATCTTTGAAAAAATCCCAAGGCTAAATAAAAAGCCACATATACTATGGCTACTATTGGATCTCTCTTGGACATGCCTCATAGTACTCATCATTGTGTGTTCTTCGTAGAAAAAATTTTGATTCTAGCTTTTGATGTTTTTGAATCTAAACTGGTGTGTGAGCTTGTTGGTCCTAGTTCCCCTTGGTATCATGATGTTTACACTTACCTCCATGATGGCACCCTCCCACCTAACTTATCCAGTGCTTAAAAGAAAACATTCATTCATCGATCTTCCCATTTTGTCATCCTTGGTGATACCCTTTATCAAAGAAGTCTTGATGGTGTCCTCCTTAGGTTTCTAAACTCAAAAGAAGCTAAAAAACCTTACATGAGGCACATGAAGGTATTTGTGGGGCTCATTCTAGTGGACCTGCCCTTGTAAAAAAATTAATAACTATAGATTATTGGCCAACTATGGAACAAGATGCATAACGATTCGCGAAGAAATGACATTAATTTCAACATGGAGACAAGATTCACGCACCCACCCAGGAGTTATAACCGATAACTACTCCTTGGCCCTTTTCACAATGGGGACTTGGCCTTGTGGGAAAAATCCATCCCCCCTCATCCAATTGTTACAAGTTCATTATCACTGCCACTAAGTATTTTATGAAGTGGGTTGAGGTTGTTCCATTATCCAATATTATCATAAAGAAAATAACCAAATTTATCCTAAATTATATCATTTTCCACTATGATATCCCTCATTCTATCATTAAAAACAATGAAAAAACTTTTGAAAATTAAGATGTTCATGATCTTTGTTATCAATTCCATATCCAACATTTTTTCCACTCCTTATTATCCACAAGGTAACAATCAAGTTGAGGCCTCAAACAAAACTATATTGAAAAACTTTAAGAAAATAGTCAATGAAGTTGGTCATGATTAGTATTTGCAACTTAATCCTTCTTTATGGGCTTATCATACTAGTATTTGCACACCTTCTAGAGCCACTTTGTATTCTCTAGCCTTTGGAACCAAATTCATTTTTCCTATTGAGGTTGAGCTCTCCTCCTTAAGGATTTCTTTAAAGCATGTCATTGATGAAGAATAGTATCAAGTACCTAGATTAAATGATCTTGAGTTATTGGATGAAATGTATTTTAATGCATAAAATCACTTGCAATCTTATCAAAACCACTTTCATTATAGCTATAACAAAAGATCAAAAGTCAAAGGTTGGAGATTGGAGACATGGTGCTAAAAGAGAATCAAAAAAATAAAAAAGATAGAGACAAGAAAGGAAATTTTGAACCTAATTGGTTGGGACCCTTCATTATTATTGTAAATTATGGTTCTAGAGCTTTTAATCATCTTAAAAAGTTTTATGCTTGACCCTCAGGGTATCCTAGTAGTTTGTGCATACTAGTCTCATCATTGCATATGAATTCCATTTCATCCACTCATTTTCATCTCATCCACCTATCATTAGCCATTTTCATATCATTTTCCTCATCCGCCATGGCTTAGTTGTTCATATCTATCATTTTCATGTGGCTATCCTATCATGTCTTTTATCCATGTCAATTTTCATTTCCTAGTTGGGGGAACCTTGTGCCTTGACCTTGATTTTGGGATGGATTCTTGTATCTTGAGATCATATGCAAATCTTAAAAAATTGACCTTTAATGAAAATTAGGAGCAAAACAAATTTTAGTCATTGAGCTAAAATATTGGCTTGCATAGCTTATTGCCTATCTTTTGGTATCACTATCAAAACATTTTCATGTCCTAACAAAATTATCTTTCCTACAATGGGAATTATAAAAAAAAACTAAGGTTCTAACAAATGCATCATTCCTACAATGGACCCTGTTTATCAAAACTGAGCTTATCCTTTTGGAAAAAGATATGTGGGTTATTGACTTGTTTGTAATTTGGTCTTTTTTTTGTTGATTTATCTTTTGATCTTGATCTTTGATATTTTATTTTCATCCATTCCAAGGAAGCTCAAGGAAGCCTTGATCCTAATGTTGTGGTGAAGAGTGAGGAATGAGGCATTGCTAGTACTTTTTGTATGTTGTTTGCAGAGTCATAGTCCATGCAAAGTGATACCAAAGTCACCCTTGTTATCTGTACCTAGGTGTACATATATCACTTTGGCCTAATAAAACGCTCAATGAGGATATAAAGCATAATAAAGGAACAAAGGAATCAATCCTTCCCATATCCATCCATCTTGCATATACTTTCATATCCCATCCATTTTTTACACTTTCCTATCAGTTCATTACTCATTTATATGTTTCATTGTATATTTGATCAATGGGATAATTTGTATATAGTTTCATATAGCTGCATTTTCCTACATAGATAAGAGTCATCATGGTATCATCATCATCATTACCATAGACCTAGCTAATCCTTCTTGTTATGAGCTTGACCAAAAACTTATTTTCTCTAGCTGATCTTTCAAGGGGGCATCATATCCTCCATCCCATGGTCCACTCGGGCACACTGGGGCATATCATCAAACTTTTTTCTTTGAAGCAACACTATAGAACACATTGTCTCAAAGAGGGATAAAATGTAGACACCTAAAAATGACTAATACATTTGTATCTTATCATTTCTTCTATCTAATTAATTAAATAATTTTCAAAAATTATTTAATTATCTAAAATTTCTCTTTGAAATAAATTAAAAATAATTTATTTAAATTACATATTTTCTTCTAAGATAAATAAATTAATATATATTTATTTCTCTGACTATCATTTTTAATTAAATAAATTTATTTAAGTAATTCTTCTAATTTCCCTCCATCAAAAATTCAAATTTGGGTCTTTCCCTATCTGAGCTTCCTAGGACTTATTTTTCATCCTCTGATCAGTAGAACCACTCCTCTCATAAGCTTATCACAAGCTCAACCCAAAAGGCCGTTTTTTTGCTCTGATCTCTTGAGGGGGCAATATACCGGTATTTTTTATCATCGCTAAAGACACGTTGGGGGCGTCATCACATAGTGGGGATCATGGCCGGGGCATAGTGGGGCATCAAGAAAAGTTATAAAATTTTAAAATTTGGATTTAAGTAGTATCAGTTCTTTGAAGCAATACATCAAGTACATTGCTTCAAAGAGGGGGAAATGTAGACACCTAGAAATGTCCTGAGTATATGACACACTTGATTTCACTTACTAACATCATTTTTATCCAATTCACCCATTTTCATCTATTTAATTAAATAATGTCAATTGTTTAATTAAATTCACCATTTTCCCTCTATTAATTGAATAATTAATATTATTTGATTAAATCCCTCCACTTGCATAATTTAGTAATTTCTTAATTATTTAATTGACTAATTTCTTCTAATTCCTCCAATAATTGAAAGAATATCCTCATGGAATATTCCTCCAATTTGAATTCAAATATTTCCCTTCTCATGGAAATATCTCCAACATAACTCTTAAAATTCAGAGAATTTGTTGAGTCTCTCAAGGATTTTGGACCATTGATCTAATCCTTGATCCATGCCTCAAGGATTATCAACCATTTCACCCATCTTTGATCTATGCCTTCTTCCCTCATTTGATTTCATCCCTTGATCATCATTTTTCATCTTGACCATTGATCATGATTTCCAAATTCTATAAATAGCAGACCATTTCACATAATAATCATTCACAAGCCTTATGCAAACTTAATCAAGGGGGGAGAGAAGATTGATATCAAAGTGCTATGTGAAAACAATTTGAATGGCATGCCAATTTTTGATGAACATTGACTCATCTTGCAATTGCAACCTTTGTTGAGCATGTGAATCCTCAAACCCTTGTCATTCAAATTGAAAAACCCACCTACCTCCCTACATGACCTAGGACACCATTAATGGCCTTGAATGAATGTGACAAGAGAAAGGAAGAGTTTTAAATGCCTATCGGCATGAATGGGTCCCTCAAAGACATGGTTTGTGTATAAATGTAAATATTTTTTTATGCAATTGGAATGGTTTCATGCACATGACCTTGTGAAGATGTTGTTGGTAGGAATATAATGTATACACTTGCAAACAATCCCTGCTCTCCCTCCATGGCCACTTTATCACAATATACCACAATGGGCTTCCAACATGCAACTTGCCTTAGTCATTTTATTATAAATAAGTAATTATAAATTTTGAAAGATATTACAATGCAATGCCATGTCAAGCTATATTATATTTTCTTTGTTGACATCTAATGAGCTTCAAATATTTTTATATATCATATTCCATCCTTAAGAGTGATCTCAATCAGTCGCATGGTGGAACAAAGCTTAATGCCTAACTAAATTTTTGGTTGGCCAAATGTGTGAATAAATATTTTGGAGCGAACATGGTAATGAAGGATCAATGCATCTAGATGTGGTTCACATTGTAAGCCCCGTATATCTAATGTACATGGTAATGTGATCCTTTATTGACACAATATTTGAGAAGTTTCCACATGTAATGGTAGTGAAACTAAGTGTTAATTATTAATACTTTATCATAGGTCAAAGATTTAATTAGGCCCTTTTGGTGATTGAAATATCCTATAATTAAATGCAACATTATAGGATTAGTGTATAACATATACTCACAACCTCAAGGTGAGATGTTCAACTATGGTAAAATATGATAGGATTTGTAGTGATTAGAAATAATTGGAATGTGAATGAAAACCTACAAACAAACAAAGTAAAATATAATATTATTTTTGGGTGATGCAAGATTTCTCTTACACCCTAAGATGCTCCTACGTCACCACACCACTTAAAATGTGCACCATTTTATACTTATCTTTACCTTCTCTATCGAGTGTAATTATTTTTTATTTGTTACTTCATAGGCATAATTTTATAAATTCCATGCCACTTTAAGCACCATACTTACTAGCTTTTCTAAGGTAAATGTTCACCTAGCTGATACTTGAAATTTTCTTCTTGGCAAAGATATCTAATGAGTTTAGACCTAAAATTACATTTGTTAAATGGAACCATTCTTAATCGATTTTCAACCTCTTTCACTTGGGTACACTTTTTTCCTACCATTGTGACCCTTAGGAATGAATTTGTGTTGGAATTTCCACTTTGGAGTAGAACCATCCTTTGACAAATTGAGACACCTTAGGCATGTTCTCTTCATCACTTCACTATTTTTTTGAATGATAGGAAAAACTTGAAGGTGGTTTTTTCCACTTGAAAAATGCACCAAGTAAGACTTGTCTTTGGATCATGCCTTATGTTGATGTTGACACTTAAACAATGCACCAAGTAAGACATGTCTTTGGATTGTGCCTTGTGTCGATATTTGTCACTTGAATGGAGAACTAGAGTAGTTTCATTAGCCATTTTCTAATATTCTTTTCATATTCAAGTCTTCAAAATTGCATCATCTTTTGTTCTATGTTGGTTCTATCAAACTATTAAGATTTTGATCTTATTCATTTAGCTTTCCCCATCCATGAACAATTTTCAAACATTGTTAGTAGGTTCATCCCACAATAATGGTCCCAAATTTGGGACATCCTTTTTTTTGCCTGAAATCATGTATTTTTAAAAAACTAATGATTTAAGCCTTGAGGGATTCAATCTAAAGGGTTTTAATTGAAGAGGGTTAGATAAGACCCCCTTAGATCAAACCCCCTTGGATAGAACCCCTCTAGTCTTAAATCACACCCGCAATGGAGTCTCCTTCCCACTTATCAAAATGTTGGCAAAAAAACACTTTTTATTTATCTTTTGAGGGATTAAATAAAGTTATTTAGAAATTATGTTTTGTATGTAGCTCTTATCATAAGCTTTCCAAAAAGTATAATTTTAAATATTTTTAATTTTATTATTATTATTATTATTATTATTATTATTATTATTATTATTATTATATAATTTCTTGTGAATGTTATCTTTTCACTAAACATCAAGGTATTTGTTTCACACATGCAGAAAAATAGAGAAAAAAATCTAAAAAATATGTGTGCACTAGGTATTGATCTTGTTTCAGCAAAAAAATAAAAAATAAAAAAATAATATGTACAAAACAAGTTATGTGTGACGACATACACCTATGTCCAGATTAAGAACTTGATCTTCTTTATTTAGCGTTCCCCATCCATAAACAATTTGCAAACATTGTTAGGAGAAAAACTAGACCAACACCTAATGACCAAGCAAATTGATAGGAAGGATAACTCAACTTGCATTGATAACATGAAAAGAATGAAATAAATAAAGATCACAAACTTAACTAAAAGAAAATTTGCATGGGGTACCAACAAACAATGAAGGGAAAGAAAACAATGAATATACTCAAACCCAAAACAACCTATCAAAACAAATAAATTATCTCCAAAATAATTTAGTCAAAGATAAATGAATATCCTTTGAAGGAACCCTCTACTTTATCACAAAAATCTCTTCCAAATCCTTTTTTCAATATAGAAAAATGAATTTGTTTATGAAAACTTGTGTTAGGCTTATGAATTGGTCGATTCATGTATCTATCAATCCATAATAGCAATTGCAAATTGGTTTTAGATTTAGGACCCAAATTTTGTGAAGTGCCTTGATAAGTACTTATTAAAGTTTGTTCCTTTCATTCTCTCATCAAGAAGGGCTCTCAAATTCAATGCACCATTGATTTCAACTTCTCAAGTAAATAATATGTGTTTCTTCAAACCAAGTCATGTGCAACTACATTTATCTAATGGCACCTCCACTAGACAAATATAACAACCAAATGGATTTCATTGCTATTGTTGCTAGCCACCTTTGGAGACACTAACCATTGCAAAATATTAGTTCTCATTACATAGAATTTGTATTAAAGAGGATAACATACATGCACTACAACAACTTAAAATTTAACAATCATTGGTCAATAGCCTTTTTTTGAAATTATCAGCCAAATTAGCGAGTTAAATGCACTAATTTGGCATAGATAGTTATGGTTATAATAGATAGTTAATTTTATAGTTGCACACTTGGTATAGCATTAATTATTAGCTAAATTATCAAATACATGTAAATTTACTAAGATATTTAATGACATTATCAACCAAATTAAAACTATAATAGTTTTTTTAAAATTTTGGTCAAAGAGTAGGGCCAATATAGATTAAAAAAATGTAATTTAAAATTAACATGTAATCTAGTAATGTATTTTTATTGAGCTGCCCATTATGGTGGGGTACGAAATGTGTGACTGTGTGCTCAAAGAATTTATTTAATAGGATATAGCATGGCAAAAAAATCTCTCATTATTGTTTTTGTATTATTTGGTGTAGTTCATGTTGTCTATTCTAATTTCCTTTTTTCTAAAGTTTAAAATTTGATATGGTTCAATATTAATTAATCAAGGGAAGAGAAGCTTGATATCAAATTACTAAGTGAAAATCAACTCAATGGCATCCCAACTTTTGATTCACTAACTCCTCTTGCAATTGCACCCTTCATTAAGCATGTGCATCCCCAAAACATTGTCATTTGAACTAAAAAATCCACCTACCTTCCCGCATGACCCGAGACACCATTAATGGAATTGAATGAATGTGAAGACAAAGGAAGAGTTTCAAATGCCTATCAACATGAATGGGCCCCTCAAAGACATGGTTTGTGGACAAAGGCAAATGGTTGTTGATGCAAAGGGAATGGTTTCATGTACACGATCATGTGAAGATATTGTTGGTAGGCATATAATATATACACTTGCAAACAACCCTTGCTCTCCCTCCAAGGCCACTTGAAGTGGGTTTGGGCATGGTAATTTTGAATCCAAGTTAGGTCTTCAATCTTTATGTAATTTAGGCAACTTCATCAATTTTTAAATTTTGTCATGTTATCAAACAAACCCTAACTTGTTATAATTTGAGTACTTGTATTCATCTGTTGGATTTGAAGATGACAACCCTTGGATTTAGAGATCAAATAATAAAACCTCTTTGATTTCTTGAGGCATTTTCATCATAAAATTGTATTAGTATTGGAGGTTGTAATTTACAAATTGAAACATTTCAATATATTTGAATGGCATATTCAACTCTAGTATGTGTAAATGTTTTTTTTTGTAAATGGTACATTAGAAGTAACACCATCCACATCAATAGGATGAATTCTTTCTTTGTTCTACTTGTTTCTTATAAGGTTGAAAAAAATATTTAGAGCCTCTGTCACCTTCATGGATCCAAGTCATCTTAGCTATGATTATAACTCCTTAGTGCTTATAATTTTGAATCTTTCTCAACAAGCTTTTAGTTCTAATCAGATTAGTCATTTCCCTCTAATCATCAGCCTTTCTTTATGTTGGTGTAAATAGGTATTTTCCTATCTAGTCTCATCTAGGTCCTATTTACATTGTTAAGTCCACTTAGGTCTTAGAAGGTTATCTTTCTAGTTAGCATTAATTAGAGGGGAATCTTTCTAGTTAAGCATTAGTTTTCACTTATCTTATCTAGTTGGATTTTATTTAATGCTTGTATCCTAGGTTATTTAATATTGGATCATGTCATTTAATTATGATAGCTATTTAATGATGCTACATTATCACCCTTGCCTATATAAGCAAGGCTTCATATGTACATTGAATCCAAGCAAGCCAAATGATATATTTTTTAGTTGTGTAAGTCAAATATATCACTGCAATCTTGAGTATGGTATATTGGACATATCTTGCATCCATTGTTGCAATTTCATGTTCTTGCTTTCCCCTCTTGTAAAAGGTTGTTTTTGGTTTTCGCAGATGATCCTAGAGACTTGAGTCCTTGAGTTACTCTAACATGGTATCAAAGCTTTAGTTTTAGAAAACCCCTTCTCAAATCTGAGGGTGATTCAAGCTTGAGCTTTTGCAGGGCGCACATTGGGGTGAAATGGACCTCACGGTTGAGTCTAGAATGGCCAATATCTTTTTTCTTGGTGTATTTTTGAGAAAAATGATTTCTAGGTTTTGTTCAAAATCATGATATACCATTTGGGTATCTGCTAGATTTTGTAGATAGTGAAAATATCTTGTAAAAATGGTTGCCGAAATAGCCCAACGCAGCTTTTTTCACTTCAGGTGAATTTTTTTCTTTTACAAAATAGTATGCTCTACTTTTTGGATTCAAAAACGCTTTATGTGTTTCATTGGAAAAATTAGAATATTTTTTGGGTATCTATTAGTTTTTGCATGAAATGAGCAAATTTTTCAGAAATCAAATCAAAATGGTCATGTCTCTTGACTATCGGCTAGCAAAACTAATCCTTTTTTTCAAAAATTTATAACTTGAGTATACGGTGTTGAAATTTGCAAACAACATATCAATAGAAAGGTGGTTTTGAGCACTTCACAATGGTGCAAGCCATTATTTCAAATTTTTCCTTAAGTGAATTTTATTGCTAATTGAAGTTAGATTTTCTCTTTTGGACTACTGAGCTCATAACTCTTTGCCACAATCTCCAATTTTCATGATTATTGCGACATTGGAAAGGTATTGAGGAGCTCTACATTCTTATTCATGCACTTTTTCCAAATTCAACCCCAAGTACTTTGTATTCAAATTTTTGCAATTTTATATTCTGGTTGATTACTTGGATATACTGCAATTTTGGAGAAGTTTTATCCACTTGGGAAGGATTCATTTTCAATGTAGATCATATTGGGAGAGGCTACCTTCAGTTTTTTGAGATATTTTTGTAATTTTTCCATATTTGATCCATCTTGGCATTGTAAATCTGGAATACATTTTTGGCATTGTAAACGCACTACATACAAAGTCTCACACATATTATTAGGGGATTATTGATTGGTTGGTTGGGGGGTCTCTTGGTGTATTGTCTTGATTTTTTTGTTTGTGCTTTCTCGTTTTCATGGATCATTTTGTGGTTCCTTTACTGACATCATATAACTATTCAATATAGCATCAACATGAATGGAGTATACTAATGAGTGAAGTTCACTCTCTATATGTTGAAAATAAGGTACTTGAACCTACAGATGATGAGAAAAAGATTAAATAGATGATTGAACATACCAAAGCTCTTGGATATCATCCTAAACTAATTTCTTAAGATTTATAGTTCCAAATTGAATCATGCAAGAATTCTCATGAGGCTTGGAACAAGTTAAAAAAATTATATGGTTCTACAAATGAAGTTAGAGGCTATCAACTTGATAATGAATTAATAAGCCTTGATCCTATGAACTTTGAAAACATCCAAGACTACATCACTAAGTTTAATGATCTAAGGGAGCAATGTAAAGCAAGTGGTATTGATAAGGACATTCAGTTGGTCTACAATTCATTAAACAAACTTGATCCTAATTATGTTTCTTTTGTTTCTAGCTTTCATACTCATAGGTTGACTATGAGGTCTACATATACTACACCTTCATTTGTATCATTTTCTGAGATGTTGATACATGAGCAACAAAAGCTTATCTCGATGGGTCTCATCATGTCTTCTAAATCTCAGGCAGTGTTGGCTAGTTAGGTGAAAGAGTTAGATGATGTTGATAAGAAGTAGAAGAAATCAAAGAGCAATCCACATTTAGATCAACCAAAGAAAAAATCCTCTTCCTCAGATAAATTATCTAAGAAGAAGTATACTTTTTTGTATTGCAAGAAGTTTGGGCATGATGAGCATTCTTGTTACAAGAAGGATATTGATGAGTTGAAGCATCTTCTCAAAAAGAATCATATTGATTTTCCTTCTAGAATGTCTGAGTCTCCACTTTCTTCTTCTTCATCTTCAAAACAGTCTAATAAGGGAAAAGTCCATGTTGTTTTGGCTTCTACATTAGGAAATAAAGGACATACTCTTTGTCCTTTTTCAAGTCCAAGATCAGGGATATGCCTTCTAGATTCGGGAGCATCTCATCATATGGTATCTTCACAGTTTATATTCTCTTATTTTGAGCCAGCTTGTACTATGTCTCCTATTTTGATGGGAAACAATACATACATGAGTGTACTTAGGAAGGGGTAAACCCACAAAAGTGTTTTACAATTCCAGTGATGAAGGAAAAGTTGCAAAAAATGTTGGTTTTTGGGGGTTCAAACAAACTTTTGGTTCGAGCGAACCCAAAGGGTGTTCACTAGAACCTTGGTTCGAGCGAACCCATTAAATGCAAGGTCCCACCATTCCCAGGAGAAAACAAAAAGAAAATCTTTGTGGAAAGGGGGTTCGCTCGAACCAGGGTTCTAGCGAACCCCCCTTTTCCCACCTTCTCACCCTTTAGCACCAAAAAACTCCAAAATTTTGCCCTTTGAAGCTCGAGTTGAGGATGAAAATGGAGGATACTACACAAACCCAACTGGATGATGGTAGTCCTTGGAACGAGCTATCCAACGAATATAATTTTAATATGTTTTGGTTTTATTATATATTTGTTTTATTAAACATGGGATTTTCATTGAAAATCAAATACTCTATTTTGCCGTGGAAAATATTGATTATCAAAGAATTGAAAAATATGAGTGCACCGGATAGTAAAGTCTTGTTCAACAAAAAAAAAATGAATACATACAAAAAATTTATGTTGTACTCGGTCGCTTTATGGTATAGTGGTTTTGACTTCAAAAACTTGATTAAGGAAAAATTGATGGCAATAAACACTGTAGTAATTGCAAGCATAGATATAAAGTAGTTACAAATTTGAATTAAAAAAAAAGAATTTTATCCTTCCTTGGAAAAAAAATTATGTTGTGATGGCGTCACTCTTAAAAATGGTGTTCTTGAAAAACTAGTTTTGAGATGGAAAAAAATTTAATCCCGATTCAAAAAAATTTGAAAAAATATTTTAGAATCTACAAAACAAAATGTACAAATCACTAGTTTGCATCATCTTCAAATTCTCCGCGGTTTAGCGCTATAAAATTTTAAAGTGAAAGATTTAGTTAAATTATTTAGAGTGTCATTTTGGCCAAAAGTGGCAAGCCAATATTGTGGGATCACTAAAGGGGTCTATTATTTTTTGGGAAGCTGTAGGATGTTTTTATTATTGTTCTCATTTGATAGACAATCTTCTTTCCATATATCAAATTACACATGGTGGAGATGGGAGGACTGTGGAGTTCACTCCTGATTCAGTCATCATTCAAAACTTGGAGAGTAGAAATACTATTGCTATTGGGATGGTTGATCTGTAATGCCCCGCAAAGCAACCCCAAAGGATAATAATATATCTAACATTTATGGCACCAATTTTTTTTTAAAAGTACTAACATACATCATAATAATCATATATCACATGAAATGAAACTAAACATGAACTACATATAACAAATCCCTTGGGTTTACACGACTGCATTACTTTTCACAACAACATTATTATATCACATGAAAGGTAAGTATACACCAGTAACCATTAAGATAACATGAACATGGACAATACATTAATCAAGGTTTACAATATTACAATGCTGCTTCCCAACATGAATGGGGAAGATACAATAAAATGGGATGGTACATTTGAAATGGAGGAGTACAAAGCTGCAATACTGGATCCAACACTGGTTCAACTTAGGAGTCACTGCAAGGTACAATTTCGCACTTCACGATCGACGACTGGGGACCCAATGGGGTGCATAGCACGTTCCACCCAACCACGTGGGTCTGAAGACCCACCCCCTGTGCTAAGAGATGGCAAGAAAGGACCCCAACAAAAACCATCATACAGAACAAGGATACAAGACTTCACAACAAGATCCACAATAACATAAGGCAATCTCAGCACAAGATATAACCAACACAAGATGTGTCCAACATAAGGAATAACCAATAAAGCATCAACATACAAATGCCAACATGTGCTTCCAGAGGCCCAAGAATAACATAGAGGGAAACAAAGCATACTTGGTTGTTAAAGGAAGAGTGTCATCGCAATGTTGCATGGGTTACCCTGGTGAATCTTCCTAGGCCCCGGCCCCCAACTTGGGTTACCCTGGTGACCTCTTACGAAACCCGGCCCCACATGCAATCCAATGCGGAATCGATTATCTTTCGTAAAAACAAGATAACGATCTTGCCATTCCAGGCCTTCTCAACTCATTCCCAAGTCTGAACTAGCCCTTGAGTCCATGAGCGAGGCATAATTATCAAGTTAAATATTTTAGTCTACCCATTTCCTAATACACTAATTTAGTTTTCACTTATTAGACTAATTCCACATGAGTTACCCAGGCACCACTTTGTGTGTCGGCCCCCATGAAGAACCACTCCCCTACTAACAACATATCTCAAAAACTCAAATAGAAAGCCAACTTGCTCAAGAAACGTAATCCAATAAAATAACTGCATCAAGTGAGGCATGCACCATCTCACGATAGGAATTCAAAGTAACAAAAACCACATTCAAATGCAAGGCTCAAAGCACATAAAAACAATCCAAGTGCAAGATCAACTATCATCAAAGTACTAGACAGAATCATAAAACCACCTGCTTTCAGGTGAAACAACATTAAACTCAATAAATACACCGGGCTTGATATGGGTTACCCAAGGCGATCCTCCTAGGTCGTCGGCCCCCATACCAACCCTTGCAAAAATATAAAATAAAAATCATATCCCCTCTATCCTCTGGAAGACAACAAATTATCTACACAATGGTTTCCATCAAGGTGACAACAATAGAACAAATAGTGAAAAACATCGCATCAAATTCTTCAAAATCAATCAAGATTAACAAAATCCACCCACTTGTGAAATCGTGCATGGGAAAATGTGATAAATCAAACTTAAAGAATATCAATTTAAGTACCCCTTTCATCCCCAATTCCATTATCAAGCAACAATCGTTCACTTGTTTTCACACACAACTAGAAACCAAAAACATCAACATGGAATAAGTAATGAATTTACAATACAACCAATTAACATTTTGTAAAGTTCAACATCACATTCAATGTATCACTCAAGTCTAAATGGAACTAAAGTTTTAACAAGACTAATATTTCAAAAGAAACTCTCTACATATTTACTACCATACCCTTAATCTTCTTCTATATTGTTTAAATTTAGCAACAGTTCATATGACACCAAGGTTTAACTTATCGTTGATTTCTCAAGGTATAAACACATTATTTGATATAACCATTTAGTTTCAGAATCAAAGAAATGGTTCTTTTCTATCGTTTGAAATATGCAAGTAACTATCCTCTATTCAATTTTAAGCTAGGAGGTAATCCATTTTTTTGATTTCTTCTATACTTAACCTTTTTAAAATAAGGCTGAATCCATTCCCCTATCTTAAAGTTATCACAATTGTCCTTACAACATTTCCCACACAAAATCCATGAAAACAAATATCAATACATACTATTTCTATAGAAGGATTTTTATCCAACAAATGAAGTCATATTATAACCATTACATTCAAATAGATCCCTAACCCATTTACATATCTTAATCATTCAATAATTCACAAATAATTAAGAACACTTATAAATGTATTCATATATATAATGGTGTATATATATATATATATTCGTATAGATACATATAAACTGAGTTCAATATTCATATAATACAGATATTATTGTGGTACACAAACTTAGATAACCAAAGATTTTAATAATAATATAACATCTCCCCTAATCAAATACAATCTTGTCTTAAGCCTTATCGAATTAAAAACAACTGATTTCACTTCTTATCTCAGGTTGCATTGGATAGCAAAAAGATGACTAGTTGCCAACCTAAAGTCTATGTATCGATCTTTTAACATTAATGGTATCAATATAAATAGTAAACAATGACTAAAAATACTCAATGAATGGGATATATTACCCAATGTAGGCTTAAGAAACTCTCAAGTGAACGCTGTTGGAAGGTGCGATGCCATTTGACTCAGGTAGTTTATTTAAATTTTTATACCCTTCTATGTTCAAGTGTTGCAACTACCATAGATAAGCATGTTATATAAGCCTTTAAACTTCCTATCATGACCAAGTGCCACAGCAGACACAGGTTAATAATGAAATCAAAGAGATTATTTAATTTACTACACCTTTACAAGTCTAATAGTTGCAGCTGTTATAAGTTACCAAAGGTTTCAGGGAGGCTATTTAATTCTGTACAATACCTCAACTCTAAATGTTGTAACTGTGACAGGTTTCCAAGTATATTAGAAGGTGAATATAGGAGTTTGGATATACCGCCATCTACATGCATTTTATCTTTTTTTTAAATGTTGCAACTGCGATAGATTGCCAGTAGAATCAAGCAGGTTATTTAAACCTTTAAACTTCCTAAAATGTTTAGGCGCGACGGCTGAGACAAGTTGTCAACGAAATCAGAGAGTTTATTTAAATCTATACACCCTACCATGTTCAAGTGTGCCGCTGTGACAGGTTGCAAATAGAATCAGAGAGTTAGATAAACCATGACATTACTATAGTTTCAAATGCTGCAACTGCAATAAAATTCAAGGTTTCAAACTGTAGTCTTTCAAGATTCGACGCCTACCAAGATTCAAGGATACAAGGCACTCGACCATGCGGTACAAATGAATAAAACCCTCAGACAATCTATAGAATTGAAAGAGGCTGAACTGGCAGAAGAAGCGACGCGGCTAACACAGGAGAAATTTCAATTGTGGGACAAGGAAAATGTGAATTCTATATACTGTTAGTGTCACGGATACAAAAATCGGATTCAATAACTTTAGGTTCCAAAACACCTCAACTCGTGTTTCGGAGTGGGAACACACTATTGATCTAAGGTAAAACAAGAGTCTAAAATTATCGAAGAAGAACGCGATGGTGTAAACAAAAGACATCTTCAGTTTTCCAAATATCATGCGGATGAATACAAACAAGTGGATATTTTTACATAAGTTCCAGGGAGAGTGGATAACGCCCCATGCAAATCGTGCATGTTGGTCTAGGGAGAGAAAACGCCATTCTATTATGAATGACCCAGCCTATGAAACACCTGAACGGCTTCAAAGACCGTGGTATTCATACACCAAATGGATGTCGTTACTCCAAAGATTGAAAGCCACTATAGTGGGGAAACTTTCAAATAGCATAACCCCCAGCGCCCTCCATAAAATGATAAAAAGACAGGTAGAGATTATATTTATCTACAGAGCATGAATAAGAAACAAAAGAAATCTAGGTGCAAACCCAATACCGAGCTGAGATTTTGAAGAGTATCTCATATAAAAATTGGTTGACTGTACCTAATGTTCTGTAATTTCACAACAAGTAGTAGAAGATTTAGAGGTATAGCTTAAATAAAGATTATATAATTTTTGCCAAGATTGCAGAATAGATGCTCAAAAGTCACTGCCAATTGGTACAAAATACAGAGCAACAATATATGAGGTATTTGAGTTTTTTTTTTAACAAACAATAATCATCTTATATCCAGCAGCTCTATCACACTTTAACATTCTCTGGACAAATAACTAAGGGGAAAAAGTTGGAACCTGGTATAATTCGTACTACTAGGCTGAAAAATGATGCTGGACTCAATCAAGCTACCGCTCCAGATTCCTCCAAA
>VDFB02035389.1:0-28198 GCA_007258455.2 Sequoia sempervirens
CCTTCTCCAGAGATAGAAAATTTTGATGTTTTCGTCAGATTTTCATTTTCCTTAAATTCCTTCAGTAACAGACTGACATGACACTGACACCAACTCCATATTTGAAAAACCCCAAAACGACCTTCTGACATCACTTTAACAAGATTAAGACTCAATTAAGCAAAATGCCTTGAGATAGGTACTTTTTGTTTTGGGTACAACAATTTGCAAAAGCTTCCAAAAATCCCTATTATACATTTACTTGCAGCCAGCCTTCAAAATCCCGAAATGCTTTATAAGTGCCTAAAAGTCGGACTTTTTGAGCTTGACTGCAAATGCAAGTTGAAAGTTTTGACTTGTAGTTTTCGAAGATGTAATCTAACTTTTCCATTTACCATGAACATGTCCCTTTCACTTGCAATCAGCCTTCCAAGATCCGAAATGAGTTATAATGCTCATTTTCTGCCCTCATACAGCAAAACACCACTCTGAGTTAGAGTCTTCGCCATGTCTACACCTGTTAATGTTGATGATGTCTTAACTTTATGGAATTTTCATCGCAGCCTTGCAGATTCTTGTTCAATGACGGAGGAACCAGCTTCTCCACCAAACAAAAAGATGAAGTACAAGTATGATAAGTATCAGAATGAGATTCCTCCATCTCATGTGGTCTCAAACATCGAAGAAATCAGAGACACGGAGATCGGACATGTTGATATGTCTGAGTTTCTTAAGAGAACTGAGAAATCAACTTCTCATGATATGCAGTTGTTGCTGAGAAGTCACATCCATTTGGTTTCCTCTTTTCCTGTTGCTGCCCTAGAACCGGAGTTTGTCCTTGCATGCGCAGCTCGCTTTGACAGAGAATCCAGAACTATCAGAGATGATGATGGTAATGTGGTCATTAGGCTTGATCCAAAACCATTAATAGGATTTTCAGAGTTCCAGATGCGCCAATATATTCAGACATCTCAATAAAGAGTGCTCTTGATCACTATGAACAAAAGAAAGCAGATTGTATACAACATATCAATACTAAATGGCTTCTAAAGCGTCGAACTTGTGTGTCTCGGTGGCCCAAGCTATACCGATCTGAATTCAAAGAAGAGATCAATGATATAATCACACTCTTGAGCAGGATAATGGGATTGAAATTTTCTAATGTTTTTGAGAAGTGGATGTACAAGTTCATAGTGGTGATAAGGAAGGCGCAACACCCAATCTTTTGGGGTGAGATAATCAGCGATAGTTTATGTGAGCAGCTTGCACAAGTTCCCACTACGCTCACATTCTACATGAACTCCTATTTGGTCTACATAGCAGCTTCATTGAGACAATTTCCAGGCCTTTCTACCAAAGGAGATAGATCACTAGTTCCAGTTTGGGAGTATTATGATCAGCTGCCTTTGAGACCAAGCAGAATTCATTATAGAAGAGTCCAAGATGCATTCTTTGGTCATTTCATGTGTCTATTTGACAAGACCTTGCAAAACAACAGAGTATCTGAGGCTGCTTGGAAGAAGGTCAATGAATATGGTTGTCTCTTCCTCCAGTTTCCCACTTTTACCTACATGAGAGTTGGCTGTTTTGAAGATCAGCCATACATGCTTCCAAGATATCCAACAGATAAAATCATTTTAATGGAGCTTGCAAGGCAGTTGATGACAGTACATGCACAACAAGCTGTACAACATAAAGCTGGAGTAAGATCTCTTCTCATAATCCATTGCAGATTGGGAGATACTCTTTGACAACTACTTCAAAAGCAAAGGCAATGGAAACTGAAATCCAAGAGATCAAATTAAAAAGATTCAAGGCAAGAACGGATTTTGACTACAGAGGAATGAAAGACAAGATAAAAAGAGCTTTCACACATGTACATCGCCTTGAAGATATTTGGGTAGATCTTCAAACAGAGAAGGACATCCGTAGAATGGATTATTGCAGGCTCACAATTGAACAAATTATTGATCTTAATCTGACCTTGATCCCAAAAGGAGTGATTGATGATGGACAGATTTTAGACCCAGAGTATGAGGAACAAAGGGTTGTTGACGCTTCTATTCCAGCAATACAGTGGTCTCATAAGGAATCTAGTTCTATCTTTAACAATTCCAATCAGTTTTGGCAAATACTAATTCTTGGCTCAAGAGTATAGGTGTCAAAACCATAAAAATCAGAGTTAGTGATGATGATGATTCAGCCGGACCTATTGGATTGAAATCAGAAGTTAGAGACAAATCTAAGGAAGGTGCTTCTTCTTCAGGAACCAGAATTAAGTTAAAAGTCAGTCGTGTTGTGGAAAAACCTTTAGAGAAAACAACATTAAAAGGGAAAGAAGTTAAAGAGACGCAGATCCAAATCATTGATCAGCAAGAGGGAGATGTTCTTGAATCTCCTACTGTTCTAAGTATAATGTCTCCACATATTGATGTTGCACCAGTATCAATATTGTCTCCTATGTCTCAAATTGATAGTGATGTTGATTCTTTCTCAACGGTTTTTGTTTCTTCTATTGCTCCTACGGAAGTTGCTCTTCATACTTCAACTTCATCCACATTGACCACTTCTATGGAGAACATGCATGATAATTTGGAGAATGTTTTTGATGCCAATCCGATGTATCCAATGACATCACAGATGACACTTCCAGAAATAGATACATCAGCTGCAAGTTTTGATTGCTTTATGGCTAATGCTGATCACAATACACCATCCGAACAAACTCTTGTTGCAATTCAAACCGAGACATCTCCTAGGGTAACAACTATGGTACAAAATGAATCTGTTTCTACACAAACCACAGTTGCTATCTCAGATGCAAATACATTAGATCTTCCTCCATGGTTGAGTTCAGTCGCTTTAAAGAGAAAGAAACAAGCAATCTCTCCTGATGTGTTTGATTTCTAGCAGTTGAAGAAATTTAAGCCAAAGGTTGAAAACAAAGCCAAAATGGTTTCATGGGTGGTTGTGGACAGCAATAGGATGAAATATGCAGAAATAGCTAAACCTCTTGCAGACAAGTCATCAGAAAAGATGCAAGTATCTGACTACAAATTCACCAGGGTGGATTTAGGTAAACAAACACATGCTAGCATGATGCAAGATGCCCAAAGTTCAGTAATAGTTTTAGCACACAGTTATAACGAACTCTTGGCTAAGAAAGAAAAGCTGAAAGAGGAGAATGCACAACTTGTTTCAGTAATTCAAAAGATTACCAAATCTTCAGAGATGGTTGATTCATTGTCTTCCTCTATTTCTGAAGAATCCATTAAACAAATTGAAAAGGCTGGACAAAAAGCAAGGGCAATTGATTCTTGGGTTGATCAATTGATAAATCAAAGTACTCAAGTGATTAAAAAGGGCCTTGATGTGATGACTAATGTAAAGATAGTAAAGTTGAAACTACGCCAAGCTTCTGACACTTTCAAACAAAGCTTGGAATCTATGGAAAGAGATTTGAAAAGTTGGTATACTTTGAATGAAGAACGTTTGGAAATCTTATGTGCCAATGCAATAATACCAAACAGAGAAATGTATATTGAGACTGAAGAGCTCCTGTTAAACAAAACATTGGTATTCAAAGAGCTCATTTCAGATATACAGGCTGCTCAAGAGATAGTGGTTGAAGCAGAACAGGATATCATTTCAAGCTTTGAAAAGGAATCTTGCAAGCTAGAGGATCAAAATGGTGAAGTACTTCCTGAAGATGCTATACTTTCAGCATTAACAGCAAAATTTCATCAGAACTAGAAGCTGAAACCTTCACTGCACAATCCATCAGCAGATTTGTAGATCATCATGCATTTCTTAATAAGATGCAGATTGCATTGGAAGAGCATCGATTGTCAATCATCAGATGTTTTGATACCATCATCAAGACAGTTGTTGTTGCCAAGAACACTCAAGGACCAAATCCTGATGAACTACAAAATTCCATTCATAAATTCCAATGTTTCAAAGATAGCCATGGAAATAATTGAAGTGTTATTTAATTTTCAGTTTTGTTCCTTTTGGACAAATTACATGTAAAGGCAAAAATTGTAATTACATGTAATCAAATTACAAGTCAAGATAAATTAAGATTGTAATTTGGAATAAGTCAATTGCAAGTAGTTGGTGGTTGAGAGAATTTCTCAAGTTAGTTGAGATCCTCCCACCTTTTTCTCATGACCTCTCTCCTATAAATACTTGAGGGGGTCCTTTGTAATCTTTATCTTTTTAGCAATAGAAAGAGAACTCTGCAGAAATTTATAGCAAAGAAGTCTTTGAGCTTTGTGTATGTAAACCTGATTTTCAAGCAATACAAAGGAAGGATATAAGGTTTCAAACTTTGTGTTGAATCTTATTGTATGATATTACTATGTTCTTATGTCATAGTGATACAGTTTTTTGAATTATTCTTGTGATCTTGTGGAGTTATTGTGATAAAACTTTGATCTAATTTCTTGTAGTCTTTGTGCTATAAGTTTGAAAGGTTAAATTAGCTTAATTTGTGATTAGAAGTTGGGAAGAATTATAAGTCTTTGTGCTTGTAATAATTCTCATATTAGGTGATTCTTGAATGCATTATATTTACAGACTTTGTGCTGTTATATATTGCAACTTGTTCTTAAATTATCTTTCAAAAAGGGTAGATAGGATCTCAGATTCTCAAGACTTTGTGCTTGGAATTGTTTTCCCGTCCCGGAGGAAGTGACGGAAGTCTTTGTGCTTTCAGGAAACTTCATTTCCTTTCTCTCGATTTTATTGCAGGCTGTTATAAGAGTTTTTCTTAAAGTTATTGTTACTTTTCTGTGAAGAGAAAAGAGTATAATCTTTCCTGAAACAAGAGGAAAGGTTGTTATTCCATCCATTTTAGTTTTAGTTAGTAAAAAGGGGGAGCCTTCCCTAAATTAGGAGAGTATTACACTCACACACTGTGGCTGAAACCACCATTTTGCTAAACCTCACAAGTTTGCAAAATATTCAACCAACACTATCTAGGTTTGCAACAAATCATTTTTCATCTCCTTGAGCTCTATATCTTGATGATGGATCATAGAGTGTGATAAGAAATGTTGATTCAAAAATCAGCACACAATCAAATCCAGACAAAATCTACAAAAAATTGACTATATAATTTGTTGGCCTTGGCCATTGTGGTCTATTCATCTTCTAGCTCCATTTGTATTCTAGTGTCTGTATTTTTTTGTCTCTTTGGTTTTGGTGTCCTCTAGGTGATGTGCTTGTAGATGTGTATGGGGATATATTTGGTATTGATGGCTCTCCTCTAGCAAAAAGTACTTGTGCGCTCTTATTTTTTAGATTATATGGGCAAATCCCTAATTGAATAATCTGTGACTTGGCATATTTCACAAAACATCTTTTGGGACAATTAGTTTGGGTGTGATCTTGTATTTTATAATCAATACACCAAAGTTCT
Source organism: Sequoia sempervirens (assembly GCA_007258455.2). Classification (NCBI taxonomy): domain Eukaryota; kingdom Viridiplantae; phylum Streptophyta; class Pinopsida; order Cupressales; family Cupressaceae; genus Sequoia; species Sequoia sempervirens. Next base: position 5,405 of record VDFB02035389.1, read on the forward strand.
TTATCTTCTTCTTTTGTGTCTATAATGTCCCTCTCTAGGCTTAGTCAGTTGGAGATCGTTAGCCTATTCTTCGGGTTCCTGTAGGCTAATGTGGCTTGGTTAGGGAACTCCTCAGGTCTTGGAGACCTTGCAATTGAGCCCCTTTGGTATTTCTAGGTGTTGCTTTGAGCTCAGTTTGTTAGAAGATTCCTAATGTCACTTTTTGGAGCATTTTTCGGACACTTGTTCTGTTATGGCTATTTTTAGGAAGTCTTAGCTTGGGCACTGACTTGGTCTTTTGGCAGTGGTTGCTCTCTAGGATAGTCGATTGTTGCATTTGAGGTTGTTTGGTGATGTTTAATCAGGGATATTATTTTAATTTAAATGCTAATATTGTAAAGTTAAATTAAATATTTAACTTAGCATTTGTTAAAATATTAAAGAAAAAGGGGACTTAATAAAGTGGCGCCTAAGGACATAAAGTTTATATTTAAAAGTGAAATAAATGCATACTTAAGGGTGGCGCCCAAATTGGAGACATAAGGAGAATGTTAAATAAAAGTAAATATTTGAATTTCCAAGAAAGGGTGTGGGAGTTATGGAGGAATGAATAAAAATGTTTTGAGCTCATTTTTGATGTATGCTGGAGAATTTTTGAGAACAGGTTATTGCTGGTTGAATTGTGTTCATCCAAAGGCTCTATGAGGATGAAAACCCTCGCAGAGGACATTAGCTATGTAGGTGAAAGATCTTTCCCCGGTTGGTTTGCAGGTGGTTTCACTCAGGAACTATGCACAGGTTTATTGTTTGGATTTTCAATTTTGAATGGAAGGGTTTATTTCAATTTTGTGAAGTCTTGCCAGGCAAGAAAAAATTGTTTATGTTTTTGGTTTTGGCGCAATGGAAGGGACTAGTTGCAGATTTGAATAAAAAAACTCAGGTTGGCGATATCATTTATCAAACTGGAGATTTCTCATTAGTTGAGGCATGAGTTTATCACAAGGTTGTGGGGGTGCATTACTCCTTTAAGCTGGCGCCTGGATTTTGTGTGAAAACCATTTAAAATTAAAGGAAAAATGGGCCGTGGTTATTAAACTGAATATATGCATCCAAAATGGGTGTATGGAGTGTGGTGAGCAGACTGACCAAAGATAAAATACTTAATTAAGGGTACTATATAGTATAAACTATTCAAACTGGTCGACTTCACTTATTTCTGGGTGAGTGATTTTCCTTGGGATTGGGCGATTAAGTGTGAAGTTTTCTAATTGCCATTGTTCCTAATAGCTGAGAAAATACATTCACAGGTGCAGGTCGAGGGTTACAGTAGTTGGTGTTTGGTGTTTAAATTAAGGCTGGTGCCATTGGTCATGTTTTGACCACAGTTGGGACGTGGGAGCTGTAGAGGACTGCCGAGCCGTGGAAATATGGAGATGGGCTCTGGCATATACATACCATTGATGTCTTCAACTTAAGTCTGGGCGCGGACTTCATATTATTATCGCTGGTTATTTGAATGTGATGCGAGGTTGGGCTTAAGGTGATTCAAACTCAGAAATCAATGCTGAAGTTTATGTGAGAATGTGGCAGACTTTATGATGCAGCTGCTGTAGCAGGAATTGATATGCATAAATAGAACTGAAACAGGCAGAATTGAGGGTTGAGTGGGTGTTATAAAGGTGGCGTGATTGCTGGAGGTGGCACAGACCTGCTGATGGTATTATCTCCTCCTTGAGTTGAGGTCAGACTTTCTATGCAATGTATATCTTTGGAATCTGTTACTATAATTACAGTCAATGAATGAAATATGGTGTTTCTGTTTAATTCAAAATGTATTCATATATTTTAAACGAATGTTCAAATATGGTAGTGAATGTTGGATTAAAGCAATACAAACAGAGTGTGTTCTAAATCCACAAATCAGAAACCATTTCATTTCACAAGTATGCAAAATATTTGACAAAACATCTATCAGTAGAAGAAGGGAAGAGTTAAAAGTTTGGGAACAATTTTGGGGTTAGACATTACAGTGTCTTTTAACTCTTTCTTCATCCTCAACATGTCTTTATGAAGAGCTTGCACCAATCTTGATTTACTATCACTTGAATTAGAATCACCTTCACTTTTCCTCAACATGTCTCTACAAAGAGCTTGTACCAATTGTACGAATCCTCATATGATTAGGGAGGTAGTATTTTCATCTTCTTTCATAGTGAGGGTATCAACCCTTTGATGAACCATCTCTTCTTTAGCCTATCCATTGGTTCCTTTTCGAATTTTCTCAGTAATTCCTTTAGCCTCCTATCATAGGCTCATACATTTTTGTGCTTACCCTATCAGGTATTATAAATTTTAGTGACAATCTCATTATTATCCCTCAATATTTTGAATTCTTGTTCAAATATCTTCTTTAGTCTCTCCCACATTGCTTTCTCAGTATCAAGAATATCCATATACCAATCTAACAACACTCCTTGCAATGTGGCTAGAAAAAATCTCAACCAATTTCCCTAGTTTGTTTTCCCATTTGTAGTCCATATGGTAATACATGTTTTGTGGTGCCTTATAGGGTTGTTGGATCCATCACCATTAAAATTTTGCAACTTTTGTCTCTTGATATTTGAACTTATTGGAAGGGTCACCATCACTTTATGTGACTGCAGTGTTTGAAACCTTCTTGTTAGGAAGTTCTAGTTGGGACAATTCTTTGCTCTTTGGGCACTTTCAGACATGTCCAAATCCCTGACCCTTTCCGAGACCTTGATAATCCAGGCACCACTAGTATCACTTAAAGTTCTCTTCTTCCTGCTCCAGCCCTTAATCTTGGTGTTTTAGGTTTCTTTGATCAGCAAATCCTTGATGCCTCAGAGATTGCTTTCATACACTTCCCACTCTTTGCCAACAAGTCCTTGGACTCTGTTTCACCACAAAAACTTCTCTTGTTTGGAAAGGGTTCAATTGACTCAAGAGATTCACTTATTTCTTCCTCCATCTGAACTTGATTAGCAAGATTTGTGGACCCTTCTTTGGGAAGATGGATTTACTTTGTAACCTTGACCCACTCTTTCTTGGTACACATTTGGTCATTCGTAGTCAGTCAGATACTCTTGTGTCATCATTCTTGATTAGGGCTTCCACATCAACTTTGGCTTTGATGATGTAATTGTACTGATGGATCTTCTTAACGTAGTCTTTTTTGTTCCACCGGTCTCAAAGATAGTTTGATATCTTGGTTATTCCCTTGATCATGTTTTAGTTCCTTCCCACCTTTGTTGAGGGTTAAGGGCATTAATGTCGTTGGTATAATGTAGTCATCAATAGGTATTGACCGACATTGGTTCTTTATGAATTTGCAATGTTTATTCTTATCTAGTGAAGTTATTATTTACAGACAATATTAGAAAGTATCAAAACATATTAGATAGAGTAACAAAATATAGTTATATAACGCAATAGAAGATTTTTTCAATAGAGTTTGTGTACATACATGTAGATCAAGGAGGATCATGTAACAAGGATAATCCCTGAAGATCAGCGAGCCAATCAATCTTCCTCTTCAGAAACCACCATACATTTGGCCCTAGCCTAACTTAATGACACCTTCACTGGGCTGATGCATGTCATTGAACTTTAATAGAAGCATCATAATCTTAATCAGGAAAACCAATAGGCTACTGGTGCAGAATCTGCAAATGATAAAAGATAATCAGTGGGGTTTCATCAGTTGTTTGAACAAACAAGAGAAAGTCTTACAAATCCTTAGTCACTGCTATAAAAATGTTTAGAATATGGCTGATGCATTTGAACAAATCCTGAATGCTTATTGTGTGAAGAGATAACAGTTTCCAGAACCAGCAAGAGGAGCATTTAACACATCCAAACGAGCTCCTAATCTGCAAGCAATTTCGCTAAATTAACTTGCTGCTTCCCCTGACCACTGGAACATGCATCTGGGCAGCCAAGGAATTGTGCAATCTGGCTGGGTTTGGAACTCAGAGGGTCTTTTTTTTCCCTCTGGCCAGACAACCAGGAAGAGACACTGCATCCATGAAACAACAGTTAAGAATTTGAAAATCTCTGTTTTTCTCCTTTTTTCACTGGTAAACTTTTACATTACTTTAGTCTCTCTTTTGGTAAATCTGTTTGTATATTCAGTTCTGAAATTCTCAATTATGTGGTTTCTTTTTGAATAGATTTTGTTTACTGGATTCCCATATATGCCCCCCCTCTAATCTGCCCCCACAAGCATGTGCTTGGAAATAAATTTTGTAACTCTTATTAAAATCAATATATACTCTTTTTCATTTTTGAAAAAACAATTGTTGGTTAGAAGTGTTGACAGTTTTCTTGTAATCATGTATGTCATTTTCAGAAATTTGAAAACATTAATCTTGTTTGTGCTCCTCAGATGCGTTTTAGATAAATTTGTACTCCCATTCCATTGATGGCATTTCATGATGAAGTTTATCAATGTTCACTGTGTCCTCTTTTGGAGGGACGGGGGAAATATGGGAACACAAAAGGGATGCCTTGAAGTACCCCCAAAATTCTCGAAATGATATTCAATAGGAAAACAAAAACAGGGAGGGGGACATCTGACTGGAGTGAGGATGTGTCCCTGTGGAATACAGAAATTTATGTAGATTCTCTTATTCATCTATGCTTAAGTAGATTGTTTACTATAAACTAGATTTGTAGATTCTAGCTGATATTTAAACTTTCTAGTTTCTTTTGTTTATTAATGCTTAACATAAAATATTTACCATTAACTAGATTTTTAGTTTCCCTTTGATACATAACTTTCCATTGTTTTCGGAAAATTTAATGCCAAAGTTTGCCTGGGAATTTGCTTTTCAATTGGGCACTTTACAACATATATATTGTTTGTCAAGATATTTAAAAGTCTGTTTTATGAGAATTTATAATGGTCTAGTAAGATTGTTGATTATGTTGTTATGTCTATTGAATGCTAACAGGTATGGAGTGTGCTTAGAAGTTGAAAGGACCATGGTGCTGTGCCTAGAGGGAGTTGGCAATGTACTTGATTATCTCTTACCTTGTCTTGATATCAAGTCTTTTATACAACCTCGACGCCTCAGAAATCCTGAGAAAGTTGCAAGGGAAACAGTTTGTAAGATCTCATTTTACCATTCATATGCTATTTGTTATGCCCTACTAGTTCCATTTGATTATAATGATTTTGATTTTGATTGTGTTACACTCCTGTAACAAAGTAAAAGAGAACCACCTGATTCAATCAATGTTTTTTGTAGTCACGGTCTTGTATGGTAGCCTGTTTAAAGTTCAAACAACAGAAACATTCTTGTTGTAACATGTGCTTGAATGGATAACCTCTATGATCCTAATAGTCTGATTTCTTTTTAGTTTTTATTTTTATTTATCTCATTTAGTGATTAGTTCAATTTCATGGTGTCTGATCTTACAAATCGCTTTCCTGCATCTAAAACATATGAACACCAGAGATTGTTCCATATGGTTTGGTGTGGATGCAGATTTGATATTTGGCAGGGTTGTCATTAAATAGAACATGTGATCAATATTATGGTATTTAATAGTAATGCATATTTTAAACATCACCCCATATTACCTCCTAGAATTCACATAAATATGTAATGGTTATATATTTAGTCAGTGTACAATGCCTTTATTATGTTTGTTACTATGGTTGTATTTGACCATGTTAGTTGGTAGACAGTTGTGATCTACTTGGCAATCGTTGAGCTCTTTAAATAAACTTTGCATAGTCAGGGAAAGGAGTCTGATCTTGGTTGATCATCTTTGGTCTACTTTTGAAATAACTTTATGTGTGAATAAAGATATATTTTACTACTCTGTTCATTATTTCAATTATTGATTTTTTAAGAAAGAAGAGTAAACAATTAGCATCGTCTTAAAAGAAATTAGGTCTGATATAAAATATTCATGGCCTTAGATCTCAAATAAAGTGGGAAGATACCACAACATGGCCAGGACCAAGAGATTAGGCAATCTCTAATATTGATCGAGCAAAGAGAATGGAGAAGATGATTATGAGTAGTAGAAGAAACCTGAGTAGTACAAATTTGAAGCCAAAGTACATCACAAAGTAGATGTTGGAGTTGGAGTTGTAGCTAGGAAAACAAATATCAAAATATTTTGACTACAGATAATCACATGAAAAATGAGTTGGTGGAAATAGCAAGACACCTTCCATTACTAGATGAAGCATGGGTTGATCTTGTAGACCAAGTTGAAAATTCAATATATTCTCCGGAGGAGGGAAGTTGGGAGACAAAGTCCAAAGACTCCTTCATAGACATAGAGAGAAGCATATGAGAGCAACCTTTGAGGCATTAAAGAGTTGTTAATTGAAGAAGAAGAAACTGAGCCAAAAACTCTAGGGCTAAGGGTGTATAAAAGTGAACTTGAAGGTGAAACAAATGTGCAAAACATTGAAGTTGCAGGAATAGTAGAAGATTCTCATGTAGCCAAGTGCTAGAGGAGCACTGAAATGTCTAAATTAACTCTTTCTAAGGAGTAGGTTCTAGGCACTAGGTTTGCATCAAAACAAAACCATGGTGACTCCATTGTCAAGCCCTAGTGTAGAAAGACAAAAACTACCTAATTTTATAGGCCATAGATTAGAGGATCCTATAAGGCATTGTAAGACTTGCGAACTGATTCGGACGACAAATGGCCAAGATGATAGAACATATTGGCTATGGTCTTTTTTAGCCACCCTAATGTTGATGTTATTGTGCAGCATCGGGTGTCACTTCCAGCTCGACCTCCTTTACATTATTGAATAAATTAAATAATAGCCGTTGGCTATTTTGTTGATGTTAATGACAGCGTCGGTCATATTCTTCCAGCGATCTCCTTTGCTTCATGATAATAAATTAAATCATAGCCTAGGGCTATTTAATTTATTGAGACATCGATTCATTCAAGAGGCACGATTTATTGTTGAGTTGCAATTGTTTGTTAAGGCCGACATGTTGATTAATGAAGAGGCACGTTCAATAAAGAAATACATTTGTTATCAAGGCCGATCTTGAAGTGACGCGATTTCTTAAGGAGGCACAAATTCTTATGTGGCCGACTTCTTGCTCATTGGATATGACTTAATGAAGGGGCGCCTTCCTCTATGATGGCCGACTTGATTTGAAGAGTGATGACCTTTCCATATTGTATATATATTCGATGTTTCTCTCTTTGTTCATCATTGATTCCATTCAAGCATATTCGTCACAAGTTGAGATCATCAAGTGCGAGTTTATTTACAAGTGCAGATCATCATAGTTGAAGGCTGAGTTTCTTTATCAGCAAATTGTCTCTTTGTATTTCTGTGTTGCATCATATCTGGTGCTTATATTCTGGTCTGCAAATTGGCCTCTTGTAAGGAGATCATTGTTGTTGAAATTCAATATATAAGTGATATATTGTTGCTGGGTTTTTCTTCCTCAAGAGGAGGGTTTTCCTAGGGTATCTGCTGTGTTATTTGTGTCTGATTTTGAATTAATTTTCTGTGCATTAAATCTGATCACTAAATTTAACATATTTAATTTATAGAGATAGCGATTTGATGAAGAGGCACGTCCTTCATATTAAATAATAATTAATTATTAAAGAGGCTCAAATTTATGAAGACACAATTATTGGTGAGGCCGACATCTTGCATATTGTGGACGCGATTTAATGAAAGGACACATTCTTTTATGAAGGCCGACATGATGCCTTGAGGGGTCATGTCTTCTATCTCATCTTGTATATATGTTCGATGGTCTTTCATTGGTGGACATTCATTCATACTCATTTTGGTTCATTGTTCTCAAGTGCGAATTCTGTAGAAGAGCAGATTGATATTCTGTGGAAGGCTGAGTTTATAATCAGCGAATTACATCATCTTGTATCTGTGTTGCATCAGTTTGTGGTGCTTCTATTTGGCCTTCATATCGGCCTCTTGTAAAGGAGACAATTCTTGTTGACATTCAATAGATAAGTGATATATTGTTGCTGGGTTTTTTCCCTTCAAGTGGAGGGTTTTCCCAAGGTATATGCTGTGTTATTGTCTGATTTTGAATTAAATTTCTGTGCTTTACATCTGATCATAAAACTAACACCTAAGAGGTGTGGCTATTGATTGGTGTAGAGAGATTGAACTTATAATAGACAAACTCGGACTTAGAGAGTACAATTTTTTTTGGCTCAATGAAAACTTGGAAAAACTTGACAACTTAAACATCTAGATTTTTGAAAAAAAAAAAGTTTTATGCAAAATATAGCTACAAAATGTATCAAATGAGTTTGGTGGGGGTTTGGGGGAGCACACGATTTTTGTAATTTTTTGAAAGGCAAAACACAATACTTATAATGCCAAAAACACAAAGTCTTTGGAGTGTCTTTTAATGTGTTGCTAGTGTGGCGAGTCAAGTTGTTAGACTTGTTGAGTATTTGGAAAAAAAATTGGCATTCAAAAACCTACGAGTAAAATTTGTGAATACTTTCTTGACAAATATCACACAAGTACTGGACAAGTTGGCGAACTATGATTGAACCAACTCCCAAAATATGTGGGAGAAATTAAAGGCCTTTGAAGAAGAATTCAAACCATTTCTAGATGACAATGAAATCATAGCAAAAATCAAAACATTTCGAGATGACAACCATCAAGCAACCAATTTTTATAGCTACTTGTAGCCGACAAACAATTAATACATAGTTGGATAACCAATATTATTGAAACATTATAATAGGCATTGTACACTGACTACAATCCAGGTTAGAAAATAGGATGTTTGGAAGTTGGCTTGAACTTTGCACAAGAGGAAGTGAATGGAAAAGCAAGATTTCAATGTGGAAGTGGACATTTGGAATGAAGTAAAAAAAAAAAAAAGTTCACATGAGAAAAGATGAGAGGAGATACGAGAACAAAAACATACGAGACTGGATGGAGGAAGTGGAGGTAGGATTGGGAAAATTCTGGAGGTGTAAAGGGATTCCACAAAAGAAAAGTGGAATGAAATGGAGGAAATGATAGGGGAATTGGATGTTTGGATATCTAGGTGTAGGGATGAAGAAAGGAGGGAAAGCATGTAATAACCATCCTAGATTTTTTTTGAGATGTAGTTAGCTTCCTTCACACTTATAATCACCCAGTTCTTAATAAGGGTAAGGTGAGAGCATACTGTATTTAGGATTACAAATTTACTGAAATATAGCAGCTGAATACAATACTGGAAATGTTAAAATCAAACTTCTTCCACTTTCTAGTGGTGACTGGGTATAAACAAAATAAGAACAACTCTTCCACTTATTCAGTGGTGAGAGAGAATAGAAGATAAGCAAATCATCCACTTATTCAGTGGTTTGTCAACAAGCTGAAAATTATTTCTATCTTCTTGCTCCAACCAATCTTCTTGTTGATCCAACCCTATACACACAACTTTTGAATTCTTTGGAAATTGCTCCAAATCAAATTCCCTTTGAAGGCTATCCAGCTCTTCAATTACTTGGCTGATTTCCTTTGCCCTTTCCTCATTCTCATGCTTCCTAAATTGCTTTGCAACATCAAGTTGATTCTTTTCTTCTAGAAGCATCATTTGGACACTTTCAAGTGAATGTTTAGTTGAGTTAAGCTCAAAGGCGAGCTCATTGAATTATTTTTCCTTCCGCTTCAATAAATCAAAGGTCTCCTTGGCAAACTTGAGTGTATGGTCCCTGTCTAAAAGCAAATGTAGGAAATCTGATTTCGTTGTTTCCCAAGCATCTTTGATTGTTTGCAAATTTGCAAAGGTGGAGCCTCCTTCTATGCCTATCTGCCTTTTCTCAATTGGGGCTTTCCAAATGAGATCTTCAATCAATTTGTATGTGCCATCAACTATTGTTAAGACTTATACCATTTTCTCTTCTGTGACCAAGAATTGATTCTTCAATTCTTGCAACTCCATAGGCTTTTGATCTAAATCAGCAAGGTCACATATGCTTATGTAGGAAACTATTCTCATGAAAGTAGTTTGCATATAATTCAGCCACTATTCATTCTGTGCAGAAAATGAAGTAAGAAAAACTTGTATATATTGGGTATGTCTTATAGGAGAGTAACATAAAATTATAAGAAACTAGATGCAAAACATGAAATTAACTAAAAGTTGAGGTGTTATGTGAAATTCCTCCTAAAATGATTTTCCTTATATGAATTGAAATATTGAACACGTAAAAATCATAAAGAAAAATATATAAATGATAGAATACAACTTCTTTCATACGAATTTCAGGTTTCAATGATACAATTAATTTTTTGAAAATATTGTACACCTATTTCTTCACAATAAAAAATGATGTTTTCATTTGTAAAACTTGATCTAATGAAATATCAATTGTAGGATAGATTCCACATGGCACAAATAATCACACAATCCATGCTTGTTGTGAAGGTTACCATTTATACTTTAATGCTATGTTACTAGTTCACTAGGTTTTTCCCTAAGTTACCAGTCTTGGTATTGGTTTGGGTTCAGGTTTGTAGGTTTGGATCACGGGTTTGGTCAAAAAAATTTGGCATTGGGTTCATTTGGGTTCATCCATAAAAAAAACATATAAAAATTACATATATAAGGCTTTTCTTTAATAAATAATAAATAAATTGTAATGTCCCCTTCTCATCAGTGATCTGTTTGACACTCATTAGCCTATTCCGGAAGCCTGTAGGCTCGTTTGAGGTAAAATTAGGGTTTCCATGTTCAAGGTTCTATGGCATTTCAGGGAGTTTACTATTTATAGTAAATTCTAATTTTGGCAGTATGAAGATTGTCAACTTTCAGGACTTCATTTCCAGTTGGAGCAATTATTTGAATTCAAGTTCTGGCTTCTAAAAGTTTTATTTGGTGAATTTCATAAATAAAGGCATTAATGTTTTAAATTGCAGTTGACCCCTTGGCCTAGGAGAATAACTTCAAAGTTGTGTTAAAAGGTGGTCATGAAGGGGGACGCCTTCATATGGTTTAAATATTATTCAAAGTTTAAATGCCTTGGAAAAAGGGACGCCACACTTTGAGGAGTTATGTTTTAATAAATAAAGTGAAATTATATTCTTGCAAAAGGGACGCCACTTGAAGGATTATTTGAATTTTGGAAATTTGAAGAGTCTCATGTGACTCTTGGCGTACTTTCTTGAGGAATTGAAGAGTCTTCTACTCTTCTATAAAATGAATGCTTTGAGCTTTGTAAATTTGGAAAGAAAGGAATAGACGAGTGTGTTGTGATGAAGAAAAAACTTAGAATAGGTACTAACCATTGTTGAAAATAGCATCATTGAAGTACTAAATTCAAGTGTAAGGACAAAAAAGAACCCGACATTCACAAATTGGGATGACTCATTAATGAAAAAGTTGTAGGGACTTAGAATACCAAAAAAGTACTGCTATGGCGCCTATATTTGCAAAGTCAAAAAGGAAAAATGCGAAATGGTCAGTTCCCCTGAGTGGGAGATTAAAACTACATTTTGACGATGCATCCAAAAGTAACCCTGGTAAATTTGGTGCTAGATGCATCATTAGAGATCACTGTGGAAATATGATATGGGTTTTATCAAAAACACTTTAAGGAAGGCACTAACAACAAAGCTAAAATGGCTGCAATTTCCGCCGGTTTGGATTTATGCATTTCAAAAGGAATAAGGTGTGTGGACATTGAAGGTGACTCATTAATTTGCATAAATGCAATTCAAACCAAAGTGATAAAGAATTGGTCTCTTCAGGGATGGATTGAGGTAATCTCATCCAAATTAGCAAAATTAATGGAGTTCTCAAAAACAAATGTTTATTGGGAAGCCAATTGTGTTGTTGACCTCCTTCCAAACTTGAGTATATTTGGTAATGAAAACACTCAAATTTCCTTTGATGAATCCAAGTGGGAAGGATTGGCAGAGATTCTAAGCTGTGATTGTGAGAGGGGTACTTGAATAGTGATATCAATATAAGGTTGGCTCAAATGAAATCTGCAGGGTTGGTATGGTAAAATATTTGTCCGTATGAATGAATAGTCAAGGAAAATGCTCATTTACTATGGAAATCTAAATCAACCATCATTGGGATAGAGATAAGGTGAGAAGAGATCCACATCATTGGTTTGATGTGTGACCAGATCATCGGTCTGATGTGTGACCAGATCATTTTGATAGATGCAGCATATCCCAAAGCACTGAAAATTGATATAGTTGCAGGGTCGTAGGATCACATGCCGAAAACAAAGATAATGAAAGTTTATGAAAGGTATGATGGGGTGTATGGCTAATCGAACAAACATGGCAGCGGGGGCGGCCTTTTCGGTGATTGCATGTGAATGCAAAAATGAGGTGCCAGAGATACAAATTAGACGTCTCTTCAGGGTGTGCGAGGGAGAGCTGGTGTGTGCAATTGAGAAAGCAATTGAGGAGGCTTGCTGGAGGGAGGGGCATGTACACAACAATGTGTACGAAATCTTCATTGCAAATTTGGTGGAGGTGACTAGATGGCGAACGTAGGTTGAACTAATTGTTCAATGCCTATTTCCTCTACTGATCCTACAGAGTGCACAGGATCTGATTGCTTGTATCCCTTGTTTGTTGATAGATGGTCTCATTGCTGGACTTTTTGATGCAGGAGCAGTTGGTAACAAACGAACCAAAACGGACAAGGCTTTGCACTTGTTTCGAGTGGGCATAAACATTAAAGACATGTAGGCATTCATTGAATACACAAGCAACAATGGGGATCTATTATCACTTGTGCAGATAGTGCAGGAAAACGAATTGGCTGAAGGAGTTTATACCCTGATCTATTGGGAACCATGGCTATCTGGCTAAGCTTGGATTGAGCAATATGTAACCTTGTTTTGATTTGAATAAATAAAAGGCTACCCCCCTTGGTAGTGCTTATTGATCAAATAAAAAAAATGTATTTAATATGTATTAATTTAAATATAAATAAAAAATAAAAAATATAGTAATATAATTGTATATATAAGCAATATAAAGATACATTAATATAAAATATATAAATATAATATAATTATATATTAATATTAATGTGAATATAATTATAACTTATATTAATATTCATAGTATTCATATTGGTATTAATATATTTAAAAATAAATTAAATATATATTTTTTTTGATACGCAAGGTAGTTTTTGATATAGATTTTAAAGAAATTTACAAGCATCTGCTAAGCAGGGAAAAAAAGATCATCCTGGACTCAAAGCCGAGCAAAAAACATTCCTAACCAGGACACAATTCAGATTTTCATCTAACAGTCCCATTGCGAGTAATAATCGAGCCACTATAAGGCTTTGATGCAAGATTTAGTTTAGAGGCCGAGCCTCATCTAGCAAAAATCAAAATTTACATACTGCAAATGCTTGAATCCACCAGAATTTAAAAGTTAATAGCCAAAAAAACCTAGAGCAAGCACAACCATCACAAGCCGAGACTCACATGAAGCCATTTAACTCTGCAAACCTTGAGAAACCATCCAGCCACTCCATCCCTTCCTCCGGCACCAGCTTCAGCTTTCTCTTCAGGAAGTCCACAGCCACATCTGCAATCTTTCTGTGCCTTGACAATGCTGGCCCTTTAATGTCTAAGAGAAAGGGGAAGACTTTAACAGCTTCATCCGATTCCCAAAGAAGAGCCAAGTCGGCAGGGCGCAGAATACCTTTACCTATGAAGGTCGCCTTTAGTGTCATCTCAAGACCTCCGAGCAAGTCATCCCGAAACAGACGCACCATCATCTCCTTGGCCTCCGCCTTCGAGGTATCCAGGTCCAGAAGCACTGCAAGAAACCGAGAGGAGATATGAGCATTATCTCTGGCAAATTCTTTCCTTTCCAAGTGTTCTTTGCCAAGGACCATTTTGACAGCAACTATTGACACCGGATCGTCCACGAGCAAAATTCGCTTTAACCTCTGGTCCGTAACTTCTCGAAAGGCTATCTTCCTCTCCGTGGCCATCAAAGAAACTAGTGTGTCACACCAAAACTTTCCAGACCTTCCGCTGAGATATGGATGATGAATTTCGACTTCGTCGTCCTAGCCATTTGCAAGTCTTTGGCAGTCGTTCCCTGCAAAAAAATAGAAGACAATACCAAAATTCGAAGCCCATGCTTTAGAAATGACTTCATCAGTATATTTAATATCGAATGATGTTCAGTCAGGCCTTCACACACGATTCTGGATAATGGCAAAGCGATCAAATCGTCCTTGCCATGAATAAAAGCTACGACCTCCGTCCTTCCAACTTCATACCATTATCAATACATTGACGTGAGTTGCCACTCGGCCCTTCAACTTACATTTCAATGAGTGTCATGCCCAATGTGTCACACTGACGGTGTTTTGAAAGTTGTGCCTAGCATACCCCCTGTCCTGCTCCGGAGTTTCCGAAAATAACAAGAGCGTTGGACTTAACAAGAAAACAGCACCAACCTTCGGCTAAATTTAGAAAACTGAAAGTGACATAACCATTTTACATCCACGAACTTCATGTCTGACCCTACCGCCACCTCATATCCACCTAGGACTCCAAGTGTCCAATGAGGGGCGAGTGGGAGCCCACCCTACCACCCACAATAAATTAAATACATTAATAATTATATATTTTAAATAAAATATTTAAACTATTAAATGTTAATATTAAAAAACAATAACCATTTTAAAATCGAATGTACATTTATTTGACTCAGGTTTTCTGATAGTGGTATATATTCTATACATTCCTTTCAGAATGAAAAAATAGGGTATTTTCTCCATTCATTCACATCGAACTTCGAACCGGTATGTAGTATGCCGTGATAACGAATTGAACATTGTATTGTATATGAGTGGATAACTTGCTCTTTGCTTTCATTCTCACGAAATACAAGAAAAAAATCCTCACTCCATTCACTCTTTACAAATGTAAAAAAATTGAGACTTTCATATATTTTAAAAACATGATTTACAAAGGAAACTTGTGGGTTCATTGCAGCAGCAAAAAAAAAACATTGGAAATTTGTAATGGGTTTGCTTGAGTTCATTCAAGATGAATCCACAATTCTTTTTTAGGACCCAAAAGGAAAAGGAACCCCCTTACGAAATGAACCCGGATTTGTATCCGGGTTGGATTGGACCCAAATTTGTAGGTTGAGGGGGGCAAACCAATAACATAGGTTTTTTCCCATATCTAGGTCTGATTTATATTTGATTTGGATTTCGGATCAATTTTGTTTTAAATTCGACTAGGGGCATTAATCTATTTGTGGGTTTGTCCTAGATGAACCTAGGCGAACTCACGTTGAATCTGATGGCATTTGATGGATTCCGTGGTGAACCTAGGAATTTTGGCCATTTTTTAAAGTTTTTTTTTGGTGAGGGTTGTTTGTTGTAATGTCCCCATTTTTAGCTCTATGCTTTCCAGTGGCTGTTAGCCTATTCTTGGATGCTCGTAGGCTAGTCAAATGCAAAATTAGGGTTTCCTATTTTATAGAAGGATACTTTGATAGTTTGGAGGCTTGCATGTTAGAGTTTTGTAGTTTGGATTCTGGATTCCTTCTGGGTTTTTAGAGAGCTTCGCAGTGGTGTGACATGCAATTGAAATAGACAACTTTTCCAGACTTACAATTTTTAGTAAGTTATGACGGCTACTCAGAATGTGGTTAAAATGAGTTTGGAATCACTATTTTTAGCAGGGTTTCAACAGTCCAGTTCTGACACTATTTTAGGTAGGTCAGTTTGAGCAGTTTGGTTTCCAGCACCTTTGGAGCTCATTTTGGCAAATTCAATATTTTGGCGGAGTTTATATTTTAAGTGAAAATATTTCCTATAGTGAACGACTTCATAAGGGGAAAATATTTTTATAATGTTTATTTTCACTTATATCTTGGTGGACGCCTAGAGGGAGAGAAGTGTTTTTTTATTAAAATATTTCACTTATTATTTGGGATGCCTAACTTATTTTTATTGGCATTTTTAATAAAGTTGTATTTCTCCCATGTGGGATGACTTGGAGAAGGAGGCTAATGAAACTCAAATGAAAATTGAGAATGGTGAATTTGGATTTTAGTTTGGGCACCCTAATTGGAGGGAAAGACATTTTGAATTTGTGGAGAAGTTATAAATAAGAGTGTTGGGATTCATTGTTGGCATCCAATGAATTTTACAACAAAGTGCTGCCGGAATGGTGACTCACTCGCTTCGAGGAATGCATACCTCCTAGCAAATCTTGGTTTCTTGCTTGAAAGATAGCAACTAGCTAAGATATTGACTGTTCTTTACACTGAAGAACAAATTGAGCTTATTAAGATGATGTTATTTGAAGTTTTATGAAGTTTTGTATTGCTGGTTCTTATATGGCTGTAGGTTGTTTTCACTCATAACTTCTTGGAGTGATTTTTGCTGGTTTTGGGTGTTGGCTCCTTGGATTAGTCTACTTTGGGTGCCTCGTTTTGCTAATTTGTAGATTTTTTGGTGGTGTCTATGATTTATCTTGCAAGGTCGCTCCTCTTGAAAGCCGTACCATGCCTGTGAATGCCTTGGAATGTGTGCATTAAATATTGGGAGGTATTTGCAGTTGTTTCTTTATCTAGACTTGGGCGCCTTCATCCTAGGTTTCATTTGCAGCTTATTTCAAGTCATTCTAAGGTGTTTTGGAGGAGTTAGGAGCATTTGGGTGTGTCTCAGTCTTGCTGGTTTGCATTTTTTGAGTGCTGCTTTTCTATATCAGATTGTAGTTCGGGTTTTGGGCTTGTTTTTCATATTTCAAAGTCTTGTGAAGTTTAGTGAATCATCTAATATCATTTGTAGCGACTTGGACAACTATAACACCTAGCGTCTTGCAAATTATACTTCATATTGTAACACTAAATCAGTAGTACTAGTCAACTCCTTTACATTTTTGCAAATTACTATTGTATTCCCACTATTAGTGGAAGAGGGCAGGCCTCGCCGCTTTATTTACTTCTTGCATAAGCATTTTCATTCCGATTGTTTGGTGGAAGAGACAGGTCTCGCTGTCTTTACTTTCAGTACTTGCATTTCTCATCTTGCTGATCGGCTGAGCCGTCAAACTACTCTCACTGAATAAGTGGTTGAGTTGCAAAGCATTGTAATTTTCAGCTTTTTAGTTGTTTGCTAATGATCCCTGGCGCCACATGCTATCACCTCGCCCGTCATTGGGATCTTGGTGAACATTCTTGGTGTAGGGTTACATTCAGTGCTGGTTTTGGTTTTGCTAACGCTTTTGGGTGAAGTTGTTGATGTGAAAAATTGAAAAAAATTGTTGGCGGTTATTTCATTTGTGCTTGGTGTTTAGTTTTATGGCGAATTAGTTTGTTATTGCGGTGGAGTGGTGGTTTGGCAATATAAAATCATGGGGATATATTAAAGGTTTTCAATAAAATGTTTATTTCTTTTTGGTCTTTAGGAAAGGTTGATCACATGAACTGCAAGTTCAAATGACAGAGGGCAATGCTTATGATATCGGAAGCATATGTCGACCAGTCGAAAAACTGTAATTTTAACACCTCTTTCCATCTCTTCGTTATGTCCTCTAAATATATATAACCCTTTTTACTTGTGATATATTTAAAGGATATCAAAAACTTATTTAAACTTTTAACATTTTTATAATTTAATACAATTATTATATTATACTTAAATTTTAATATTTTTTAATTTAATATTATTTAACATAATATATAATATAAATTCTGTATTTAATTCCTATGTGTGTGTGTGTGTATGATTTTTATATGTCTTTTGTATGGACGGATCCAAACCCGAACTCAAATCTGAATTTTTTGTGCTAGATCCATGAACTGGACCCTTGAATCTGAACCAGTATCGGAACCAGAACCAGCAACTTAGCTTTAATGCATAGAAATTTGCCCCTGCTGCATTGGGTACAATATGCAGTGCAAACATCTCTATGAATTCCCTTGCATTCAACTTAAAAGATCTTTTCATCCACATCATATTCACTTAAGGATTTCTAGCATGCAATCCTAACCATACTATTTTATTCATTCACCCATAACCAACTGCAAATAAAAAGGCTATAAAATGAAGTGGAAAAGGAAACAAGAATAAGGAAATTGTCCATCTCATTAGGTCAGGCCTTTTTTCAGTTAAAACAACTACTTACAGTTAATTACCCTAGGGTCCTTGGCTTGAAATAGGTGTCAATTAGCCTTAATGAGTACACCTTGGAATTACTAAGGACACCTTATGCACACCAATTTACATATGACTATGATCTAGGCAAAGAAAGAAAGTCAAAATATGATAAGGAGTAATTTAAATGGTGTCAAAATATCCCACATCAGTCCCACCGGCATTAAGAGTTACAAGCTAATGTGATTTGTAAATATATATTGCTTTCTTCCTTGTTGGATTCCTTTTCTTTATTGATGCGGAAGATGCTTCTGCCTCACATACTTGATGGGATGCTATCATTATGTCTGAATTGGAACTAGGTCAACCAGTCAATATCTATCGACATGCCTCACATCCTTTATCTATAGGTGGAGTCTGTTACAGCTCAAATGAAGGCTCTCTTTTGGGTTTGTTCCAATGACTGAAATTTTTAGCTCTAGGGTAATAATGTATGAGAATTGAAGGATAAATTGTTGCTATTGAGCTTTAGTTCTTGAATGGTTTGTGTCATTTGTCTCAAATCCCTGTTCATACTGTTTAAGGATCTTTAAGGTCTTTCTTCTTTGAGTGTATTCTAGCTTAAGTCATTATAGCTTCACAGGTTGGCAGACTCACAGCTTTGATGCCACCAAAAATTGAAATCTAGAAACTTTGAAAACAAAAGTTTAAATCCAGGTTCTGGAAACCGAAGTACCTTATTAATAAGTGAGCTTTTTTCTTTAAACAATTAGATGATATCATCCCTTTGTTTCATAGCCTTGAAGAATATAATTAGCAACCAACGAAGAATATAATTAGCAACCAATTTCTTATAAAATCAATACTTTTTTTTAATTGGTGAATTTCCATTGCAGGGTGTCCTTTATCTTAGATGCCATGGCTGAAGGATATCTCTTCCATCAATTTCACCCATGACTTGCACTCAGCCTCATTTGTTGGAGTACACCACACCTACAATTGGATGTGGTAGTTAACTGATTAAACATTCAATTTTTGTTCATTTAAGCATGTAACAAGTCTTTTGGGGATTTGAACATGGGTCTACACTTTAAAAGCTCTAATGATGTAGCATTTGAGCTCATCCCATATAACATTCTTTCTAAGAATCAATTCCTAGTAGGATTTTCATGCATTCTATGTTAAATCCTTCTCTGGGTTTCACATTATACCCTCTTTTTTACAGAAAATATTAGAACAGAGATCCAAGCCTCTATGGAAAGTGAGTAAAACTGAAAATTCTTGCTTGGAAAGAAACTACTGAATGATGTGTAAGATTTCTAAATTCTCTTATCTACTATTTATAAATTTACAAGATATAATTAGATAATTAGATCTTGGTCCTTCTTGAAGGATAAGTTTTTTTCCTTAACTTCAGGTTTATGTCTGGTTTTGGAGGCCAATTTGTAAGAACACTCTGATTCATAAAAACATTTAACATTTTAAAATTTAATGTGCTAGGTTATTGAAATGAGTGCACAAACTTGAAAATCAGATTTATTTGTAGACATGTAAATTCTTAGGGACTATTTGTACTTTAACTTCAAGTTATCATTTTTGCAGTTAGTGTGAGTGAAGTAGAAGCGTTATATGAACTATTTAAGAAGATTAGTAGTTCTGTTGTTGATGACGGTCTTATAAACAAGGTGTGCATCCTACATCTCAGCATTACTTATAATGTTTTCAGTGCGGACTCTTAAAGGCAAATGTTCTATTGTTTTCATGCTTCTTTATTTTGTATTTCTAGTACAAAATCTTTACATAGCATTGCAAAATATATTTTCTGACTGATTTGTAATTGTGATTGTTCTCTGATGTTAGTACTTATCTTACAATACAAGCTCATACTAGACTTACTAAGTTCCCAAAATGTTATAACATAGGGATTTATATCCAAGATGCAAGAATACATTATCGAAAATTGAATTACCATCAAGAAGGGTATGAGTGTGAAGGTTGGTTTTAGATCATAAAATTGAGGTGCATGTTTGAAAAGTGTATTTCTCCTTGGCTTTGTGGAGTAAATTTGGGGCTTATCCAGATGATGACACCTTTTAGGCCATGAAAGGTTGGACGTATGCAAACCAAGAAATTCTGTACCTTACAGTAAGTTCATATTGGGTTGTGTTATAGCTCTATCTAAGTTGTTGAATGAAAATTGCACCTCAAAGTTACAACATTCATAATTAAAAGGAAAAGAACACCAAGACAATTGGAAACCTATGGCACAAATTTTATTTGGAGAAAGTTCTATGAATTATTGGTGGAAGATAAAAGGGTCCACATGTTATGTGGGAAAAGAATCTAACCATATTTACATCATATAGATTAATTTAAATGCTCTCAAACCACTAAAATGCGACTAAGATATTAAATATATTACATAAGCCTCAAATTGACACTGCTCAAGAAAAATAAAAGAAAATAAAATCACTGAAGAGTGATGACAAAAATCACATCACTGAAAAATTATCATATTGGTATGTCTCCTATGCATCATTCCCTCGTCATCTTAAATGGATAACAGCTAGAAAATCAACCTATATAATTAAAACTTCTTGACATGGTGCAAATCATCAACCTAGATACATGTACTATAAAAGGAAAGCACAAAAAACTTTGGCCATGAGTGACATCAAACTGTCAAAAAACCATCACCACTACTATGACATGAACAGATGTTGTTGAACATCTTGAGATAAACAACCATCATGTATGAAATGGGCCCACCCTCACTTCAGACATTTAAAAATAAAATTCCTTGAAATCTTCACCTAACTAATGCACAACTTGGAAATAAAATAGGAAATATTACAAGGAGGTTTAACTACAAAACTAATATTGCCAAAAAATATGAACTAAAGAAAAATCTGTAACTCAAGGACACAAGCACTTAAGGAAGAAAAACAGTACCTGGAAATTAATATGTACATTGAAACAACCTTTCAGGCTACAAGGACCTTATACAGAGAGAGCATCAACATAAAAGAAAGAAAGAAATAAATTATATTAATGTCCACAGGTGACCAAAAAAAAAAGTAGGTCAATGGGACTTGAAACTTGAGAGAGTACATCAATACAAGAAAATTTTAGGAGGAGAGATAAAAAAGTCCTAGAGAGCTTAAGAAGGGGAAGAAAACTAAAACAAAATATAATACAGCAGTGGACCAGTAACGTGGTCCAAAAAGTCAAAACAAATAGCCAAGTGGGGAACCAAGATCCCCAAAGGCATTAAGCTGAGGGAGTATTGGAGAGGAAGGAGACAAGTCATTGAATATTGCTCCAGGCCTAAAATGGAGGAGTTGTTGATGACATCGTTGACCATTCTAATAGTGCTCATTGGGGAGTGTCTAAGGAAGTGAGGCAAGCTGGGAATTCTAAGAGGAAGCAAGGCACTCCCTCTAGAATCACATAACATCCAGGGCCAATGTAGTTCTTGTAGTAATGAAAGAGTTTGTAATATGCATCTGTTTCTGTGGCTGGGGGTGGCTGGAGAGGAGTAGATCTATTTAATCCTTTTAGTGAAGGAAAATAAGGACAAAATTACATCAATACTCAAACACTCTATTCCACACCACTTTGGACAGTAAAGCCTAAAATGAGCATAAGAACATTCCAAGATCTACTTAATCCTTTTAATGAAGGAAAATAAGAACAAAATTACATCAACACTTGAACACTCTATTCCACACCTCTTTGGAAGGTAAAGCTTGACATGCACCCTAGACAAAGCCTAGGTGAGCCAGCACTCTCCGTTATTAGATTTTAATCTCATCATTTCCAAGTAATCATGCTTCCTTACAAGAAAATAAACAGCCTACTTACCAGTGCATGCATTTCAAAAGAATAATACAGCCTTTCCATGCCCATTGCAATGGGACTGAATGTACAGGGACATCAATAGAATCAATGGTAACAAATGACAATGTGATGCTATCACCAAAACGAAAGCCAATGGGATGCTGAAGTATAAACCATTTAAAATTGAGATGAATACTTTACTGTAGAACACTATAATATAAACCAGATTACTTAGGATAAACATATAAATACGGTTTAATCACTTTATAATCACAATCTTACAAAAGAAGTCTAGACCCATTTTCATACATCCAATTAAGCCACTACAACTTATGAGCAAACGATTTTCTCAAGTATTACCTTACCTAAGATTTTCTTAAACATCTCAACAAGATCTCACTTAATATTTGGAGATAAAATATGAGACATATAAAGAATATGATGAATACTAAAAATTCCTCCCATTTGGGGTGGGCGTTACCGTTGTTGTGACCTTTTCCCACATCACCCCATTTAAAATGGGGACCCCTAATTTTTGCTCCGTTCCAGTCTTTTGGCTTTGGTTTTCCCGCTGTCTCTCTCTTTCTTGCTTGTCTTTCCTGGGATGTGCCCATTTTTGAGCTTAAATTGAAATTTTGGCTAGGTCTGTAAATTAGGGTTTTTGCTCTTTGGGAAAATTTGAGGTTAATTTGAGTTGGCTAATCGAATTTTGACTATTACCCCATGCTTAGAACACTTTAAGTTACTTGCCTGCAAATTTTGAGCTGAATCGGACAACTTGCTATTTTAAGTAGTTCGGGCTTCGAAGCCATTTTTAGGGTTTGCACGTGTGCTTTTTCAATGCATG
>VDFB02035391.1:0-21496 GCA_007258455.2 Sequoia sempervirens
AAGTTGAATGTCGGGAAGGAAGTTACTCACAAGGACAAGAAGAGACTGAAAGATCTATGTTTCAAATATGGTGGCATTATCGTCTAGACCTATGATGATCTAAGAGGTTGTGACTCGGGCATAATTCAACATACCATCAACTTGGCAAAGGGATCCAAACCTATCCAATAGAAGCAAAGGCTAGTCAACCCAAAGGTCAAAGCATTGATGGCACAAGAGCTAACCAAACTGGTTGAGTCAAAGATCATATACCCTATCAAACATTCTACTTGGGCATTGAATCTGGTTCCAGTCTGAAAAAAGAATGGTGATATACAACTTTGTGTCAATTTTTGGGATTTGAATAAAGCCTCATTAAAATACCATTACCCCTTCCCACTGATGGAGCAGATCTTATAGACTATGGCTAGATTGGAGATATTCTCTTTGCTAGATGGTTTCTCATGATATAATCAAGTCTATGTGAAGAAAGCCAAAGCACATGACAATGTTTACCACAAAGTGGGGAACGTTTGCATACTCAAAGATGTAGTTCAAACTTTCCAATGCTGGTGTGAGTTTTCAACGAGCAATGGATATTTATTTCAAGGGATTGATCAACCTAATTATCTTAATATATGTAGATGACCTAATGGTCTTTTCAAAATCGAAAGACTATCATTTCAATCATCTAGAGAAGATTTTCCAGAAATGCCAAGAGTTCAAGATTTCTTTAAATCCAAAAAAATATGTCTTCAATGTACCTCAATGTAAACTCCTTGGATTTGTAGTGTCAAAGGAGGGAATAGCAATAGACCTCAAAAGGGTTAGATCTTTAATGGAATTACCACTGCTAGTAAACCAAAAGGGACTGCAATCTTTTCTGGGGAAGATCAATTTTGTCAACAGATTCATATCATATTTTGTAGGCATTGCGAGACAAATTACGATGATGCTTAAGAAGAACCTAATTTTTAAGTGGAGCCCCAAAGGAAAAGTAGCTAAAGATAGCCATCTCTACAGCCCTAGTGTTGGTCAACCCAAATTTTTCCAAAGAATTTCTACTCTACATGTATAGTGGCCAACATAGTATAGCTTCAGTGCTCACTTAGAAGTGTGAGGAAGATAATGGGGAGCATCCTATCACATTCCATTCAAGGACCTTGAAAGGTTACAAAGCAAGGTATAGTTTTGTAGAAAAATAGGCTTTTTCCATTGTTAAAAGTTTAAAGAAGTTCTGACATTTGGTGTCGGCCAACAAGATCACAATTGTCGTAGCACATCCCAGTGTGCAGGAATACATTACAGAAGGTGAGATAATAGAAAAAAGGACAAATTGGATCACCAAAATCCTAGAATATGATGTGGAGATTAGACCAACCAAGTTGGTTTGGGGAAGAGTTCTATGTGAATACATTGCATAGGAATCAAATCACAAAGCTGAAGGAGAGACTGATTAGGTCTACTCGAACCAATTCGAGTCTGAAACATCTTGGGTGGCTGATTGGATAGTATATGCAAAAGGGGTACTACCCAACCAGTCTTCCATTCCATAAAAGGTGATACTACCAATTGCAAGGCACTAGGTATGTATTAATTGAGGGTATATTATTCAAAATAAATTATGATGGTGTACTGCTCTAATGTCTAGACAAGCTACAGGAAAAAAGAGTTCTAAATGAATTCCATCACAGTCTTGAGGGTGGAAATTTCTCCGCCAAGACTACAAATTTAAAGATCATGCAAGCAAGATATTATTGGCCCTCTATGTTTTCCAAAACACACCATTTGGTGCAAAAGTGTACCCAGTGCCAATATTTTGTTGGAAAGAGGGAGAATGTCGCTTTTCTTGTGAGCTCCATCGTAACCGAGGAACCCTTTGCTCAATGGAGTTTGGCTTTTATCAGAATGATAAATCCTATTTCTAGCACTAGACACAAGTGGATCCTCATGGAAACCAACTACTTCACAAGGTGGATGGAGGTCGTATCCCTAAAAACTGCCACGAAGGGGGAAATTGTCAATTTCCTTGAAGAGCTCATAGCTAGATTTGGCGTGCCCAAGACCATCATATTTGACAATGCCTGAGCTTTTGTAGGATCAAGAATGAAAATTTTTTCTATCAGATATGGGATTTTCCTTGAAACTTTATCAAATTATTACCCAAAAGGAAATGGGTTAGCAGATTCAACCAACAAAAACCTAATTAGGTTAATCAAGTGCATAGGAGCAGAATGACAAAGGGATTGGCACACACATTTGTGAGCTGCTCTGTGGGAAGATTAGATTACCCCCAAGAAAATTCTAAAGACTTCCCCTTATGAATTGGTGTATAGAAAAGAGGTAGTGTTACCCATTTCCATAGAGATTCCTGTCTTGCAGCTACTAAAAGCCTTGGAAATTGAAGAAAGCAGTGGAATGGAAGTACATCGAGCAGAACTTCTCAAGCTAGAAGAAGATAGAGAAAAGGCATACGAAGCCGTGATCACTCATCAACAAATAGTAAAGTGGTGGCTCAACAAAGAGACTTCTAATCCAAAATTCAAAGAAGGGATTTTAGTGCTAAAGTACGATGAACGTACTACAAAACTAGGGAAACACATGAAATTTGAAGTGCTATGGAAGGGACCCTTCCGAATTAGCACATGCAAGGAGAAAAATGCATACGAACTTGAAGATATGGAAGGAAATGCTTTAGATATACCAGTGAATGATATTTATTTGAAGTTATTCCATTAAAATACACAGTTCTTTAAATTTCTAACAGTTATGTACCATATGTAATTTTTTTATTAAATATGTTCTAATTTTGAGAATAAGCCATCCAAGAATAACAATGAAGAAACAAAAAGTTGTATTATATTATATTCATCAAAAAATTTATAATATAGTGCAAGGCCCGAGGCTCAGATTGAAACATGAGGCTCTCTCGAGCAAACCCAAAAGGGTAGTAGAGCAAAAAGAAGCAAAAGGGAGGAAACATACAAAAACTAGTAAAGTATAGCCTTCAGCCATTGTTGACGAAGCAAAAGGGATCAATATCAGGTTCTTGTTCTTCTTATTCTTCTTCTTCTTTTTATATGGTGGGGTGCAAAAATGGGATAAACACACAACACGCGTGGCTACGCAAAACAAACCTAGGGCCTACTCGCTGCGACTCTACACCAGGAAGTCAAAGTGCTTCCTCCAAATGAGTCCTGGAACATGCTCCATGTCGTACTCTTGCACAAATAGGTGGCCACTCATTGAGAGGAGAAATGGTGTATCTCAAGGTCCATAGTAAGGAAGTTAGAAAGGAAGGGTAACCAAGGTACGTCTATTCCAAATTCCACATGCCTGCGGAGATCCATGGTGCTCGGGATACCAACATCGGGGATGGTCACTTGCACTATCTCTCCAAGCCCTTCCATTAGTGAAGTGTCGAATATCTAGTGGCACAGCTCAATTATCACAGGCTTGGCCAGATTGAGGTCAAGTAGCAAGGCCACGAAGCAGGAAAGGACATTGTAGTTGCTCAGGAGCTAGTTTTCATCATTGATAATGTTGGCAATACAAGGGCAGAAAATTGAGAGGGGGGGTGAATTAGTTTTCACATAAATTCAAAACATATTCAACTTATTAACCTTATTCTTAGATCTAATAATTAACCATGAAAGAATAAAGCATCAATACATCAGAAACACACATAACATGAAGATTTTTTATGTGGAAACCCTATTAGGGGAAAAACCACAGTGGAGGTTAGTCCACAAGATTATACCTAGTTAAAAGTATAATGAAAATTAAATATGGGGAATGCACATGCATTCAGGAACACTTCCTAGAGATCACTTCTCAATTACAAAGAAAGACACACTATCTTACAAAGAGATTCAAATTACAACCATCTATATTTTGAACAGATAAAATAGCATTTGGTAATGCCTAATTACAGTTCCAGTTAAGCACATGAAAACTTCTCCACTCTTCTTCACTCTTCTTCACACTCTTCTTTTCCTTCAAATGATTTAGAAAATTATTCACGCACACACAGAAGCACACCCTTTCACACTCAAATTTGAATAAACAATTGCTCTTATATATCCTCAACATGAAATTTCATCCCTTCAAGTCAACCATAAAGAAACAATAAAATGAATATAAATTGTTGGCCCAAAACATTAAAGATTATCAATGAAAATCAACAAAGGTCAGCCACAACTTAGTGAGGACCCAAATCAAGATCTCCAACCTGAAAACACTTCAATTAATTTCTCCTCAAAGATCCACAACTCTCTACAAACACTATGTCGACCAAGAACAAGAAAAACATGAACACACAAGAGAAAATCACCAACCACGAGCACAATGATCAATGTAGACGTGCAACAAAGATAGAGCATGATCTAGAAACATCCAAAAGCATCACGAATCACAAGAGAGGCATCCAAAATAACTAAACTAATTGAAATAACATCATCTTCAATCAAGAACACCAACTGAAGAAAAAAAAATATCAGAATGAAAATTTTCATAACTCAAACAAATCTTCACACGGATCTCTAAAACTCGACATTGATAAACTAGATACACTCAAAAACAAACCCTTTAGTCCACATCATCTGATCATCAACATAAAGAAATAACTGACATACTTAACTTCACTTCACCATTGACAACCTGCAACTCATTTATTACAATTTTCTCAATATCCTTGACACATACAACTTCAAATGAATTTATGCTAATAATGTTGACATCAATGACAACCACATATCAGCAACACAACCACAAGAACCAATAGATAAATTCTAGGCCAACTACCCACTTGAATGCAACCATGGCAAGGCGGTCACATTTCTTCACTAGGTGCTTAATTCGGTCACTAGTGACCTCTTCCACGAAGCAGTACTGTGGTCTCCGTGGGAGGAGCTAAATAGCAGTGCCCAAGCCAACAGACATTTTGAAAGAGCAACAAACTATGGTGGAATAGAGACAATGAAAATCTTGCTAAAATTAAGAAGCTATATATTTTCAAATGAATATGCCATAAGGTGGCATAACTATATATAGAAAGTGGAGCCGACGAACCCAACCAATGAAAGGTCTATTTTTGGTCGAATGACAACTAGAAAATATCAAAGCAAAATGGAGAAGGGTTGATAAATCCTATGAAGTGTCTAACAGAATGTCTTGAGAAATAAATTTGGGTGTTGAGAGTAAATGCTCTTATATGTCAATTGTTGACATGTGTCCTTTTCCATCATTAGCACTAGCTAGCTTATTAATGAGAAAATACATGGATTAAAGCATTAAGCTCTAACAAATTAATGGTCACATCTTTTCACTTGGGTACCTTGTATCACCTCAGCATGTTTCACATAGTGAAAAGCATGCAATTCAATGCAATGAGTTTATTTGATAAAAAGGTGGAAGAGAGAACATGTACTAATTCTATTCTCGCAACATTTTGGAATTCCTAAGGGATATAGATCTCTAATCCACATGTATCACCTCGGTGGTAACATTTAATGGACTAGTGGTAACAACATACCCTTAACTACATGTACAAGAAAGAAAATTAATTACACTCAAAAGTACATTTCTCCAAAGAAGTGAAAAGAAAGTGGTCGTTGTCATCAAGGAAACTCTCTATAGTTTTTTCATACAGCTATGGTGAAAGCATCAACCTTTGGTAAATAAGTTGTAGCTTCGAGTAGAAGGTCTGGTTTCACTGATATCTTTGGGCGGAACTCATTTTCCAATGCCCCAGCAGTCGAGGAAAGGCCATTCGAATTCAACAAGAAGGTGTGACTTGATAAGAACATCCCAAGAGAGGTAGTGCAGGATATCATTGACAATGTTTTCAACCCTAAGTTGTTAGCTAACCCTAAAAGTTTTAGGGAAGGTGCATTTCAGAGAATGGTGGAGCACAAATTGTTAGAGGGTTTTGTGTTTCAGCTCTGGAATTGTGGTCTACCATAGTTTATAGTGCCTACCATACATCCATGCCCAGACTTGGTCGATGCATGTGCCAAGAAATTCAATAAAATGACATAAGCTATTGAAGGTAGCAGGGTCAAGATTACCATTTCTGCTAAAGCCATAAGTGATATGTTGTGCATCCCTACGACCTGGGGTGTTGAACTTTTTGATGAAGAACAAATGGACACCTTCGAGGAAGAGATGGATATACAAACAAATTTTTATGAAGACAAGGCAAAGGAAAGGCCAGAGAGAGGCCATCTTCTCTTTTCTCTTTCACGCAAGAAATTGAAGAGGGACACACAGTCTGTATTCTCCATGTTGGCCTAGGTTTTCAACCTTGATAATGATGAGCAGGTCAAACCTTTTGAATTTGACTTGGATTATGCGTTCAAAAAGGAAAGGAGCTTGAAGTACTATGATTTTTCTAAGGCGATAGCTAGAAACATGTTAGAACAACTGAAGAATTTTAGTACTAAATCTAAATTCAAGTATTCTGTCTTGGTTCATTTGATTTTGCATCAAAATTTTGAGTGGTTTGGGAGGAATGTACTAGTGTATAGGTTAGATGAAAGGGGTTGTCTCTAGCCAGTTTCTTTGTGGACCCATGTGCTTTCAAGAATAGGGGATTACTATTGGTTTGTAGATCGCTTTTTAAGGCCGGTGCTTCAATATTTGTTACCTTACCCTATCGGTTGTTTCTCTTAAGAGGTCATATAATGGATAGAAGATCCACCGACCTTGATGGATTATTTCTTGGGCGAGGATTTCACATTCATCAAATTTCATGGTTTTTCTGTGGAGCCTTTCTGACTCCCCAAATTTGTAACAGATAGAGTTTTCACGTTGGAGGCTTGTCATCAGGTTACTGTTGTCGACAAGATCTATGGTGCTAGAAGAAACAAAATGAAGATATATCTATTTCCCCTCATAATTGGTAAAAGTCAAGTAATAGTGAATAAGTGGAAGGCTGAGGCTGAAATCATGAATTTAATGGCAGCTTTAGGCTTGGTCCTCATTTGTGATAAATGGGACTAGAACTCGAATAGGGTTTACAATTTGAAACATTAGATTTGGGAATCATTCGAGTGAAGGAGGAATCCAATGCGAGAAAGTGTGGAGGTGTACATTGATTTGGATCACATCCCTTTTCAGCGACCAAAATGGTTAAATTTCTATGAGCCACAAGCAGAGTATTAGAGGAACCTACCTATGGGAAAATCCCTCAACACATACCTAAAGCACATGGGATAGTCAGAATGGAAAAATGAATACTTCTAGAGATTCTGACAGGAGATGAGGTGTCAAGGAGCTTTGTTCAGTAACTTTCAACCACCTGATGATGAATTTGAGGACATATATGATAAAGAGACTAATTTCAACAATAGAAATCTAGAGATGAGCCACGAAATTGACAAGGAACAAGTTCCATGTCGAGTTTATTTACCTCAAGAATCCAACAGTTAGAGAGACTCGAGGCGAAAGGATTCACAAGCTCCGTCCTCCTCTAGTCCCTGAAGTAAAGGGAAACGAACCCAACGGTCTCTAAGAGGGTCCACTGTGGTTGTTGAAGGCCAGGTTTTGAAAGGATCGACTACTAGAGGATCAAAATGTACTAGTTCCAGTCATGCAAAGAGAAGATGAATTCAAGTTCTGCGTGTCCCGACAAGAAGAAGAAGCGAAGTTCGTCCTACAAAATGTTTCGACAACTGTAACTCAAGTAAGTTTCGCTCCTCCTCTTCTTCCTGTTTCTACATCTTTGGTTAATCCTCTACCTCCTCCTATGGAAAGGAGAGCTAATAATCCTGAATGCACCCCTTGCCATTTTCAATGAATCTTCTAAAACTACCCAACATGCTGAAGGAATAACATCCACTGCGGCCTCTGTAATCGCCCTGTCAAGGGACCCCATTGAAACAACTAAGACCCTCGCTTTACCCATCACTCCTTGTCCATCTACTACCGAAAAATAACCTCTCCATTAGCCTATTTCCCTATTCACCCCAACTCTTTTTTCCCTTGCTCAGTTTGGTGTTCTTCCTTTTTCCATGATAACGCTACCTTTTGTGTCCCTGCACACTTATACATCTAAATTTTCCCCTTCTGTCACCCTTTTCAGGATGCCTCCTGGTGCTTCCATTGTAATGTAGAGCATTGACGTCCCTCAGACTCTTCAAGGTCATTTTGATGCTACCAAGCAAGCTCGACAGGACATAAAGAAAAAAATATTGTTAAATAATGTCAAGATGTCCACTACCAAGAAGATTGAAGCTTGCTTCAATGAAGAGCGGAACTCTCTACTAATCACTACCATGAAGCCACTCGTTTCCAAGCCCGAAGGTCAAATGTAGATGGAGGACTATGACATTCATGCCATGGGCCTAGAATTGAATGAAAATCACTTGTATGACAAAGTGGTCCTAGCCAAGGTCACTCAGAAGGTGGTATATGCTAACTATGAAAGGCTAGACAAGAAATTGAAGAAGCCTGAGGTAGAGTTGGAAAATGTGAAGGAAATAGTGAGCAAACTTTAGAATGAGATCCGAGCTAGAGAAGATGAAATGAATTGTGTAAGGAAAATTCAAGGCCAACAACGGGAAACATCTAAATTGCTTACTGGAGCTCAGAGTGAACAAGTTCAACTTTGTGCTAAAATTGAAAATATGAAAAGACAGCTAGATGATGTCCGATCCCAAACTTCCGATGATCTTCAGAAATCCCAAGCAGAAGTGGAAGAGTCAAGACAAGAGATTGGAAGGTTGAGTTTAGAATTGACAAATTACCTCAAAGAGAGAAGTCAAATGGAGGAAAGCACAAGAACAAGAGAGGCTCAGTTTAACCAGGAGGTAGTTCCTGCATGAGGATTTGGAACCCTCCCAATAATAAAGAAGCTAGTAACCACACATTGGGAGCAGATCATAGTTGGTGTTACCATTCTTTGGACCACTTTGCAATTCTTAATTGATGTTCGAGAATTGAATGGTAAGGTTGGCCTGATGGTCGATCACTTCATGTAAAAATTCTCACCCCGAGTACTAGAATCAAATAGCTTCATTTCTAAGTTATGCATAGCCACTGATAAAGCTCTAAGAAGTGCGGGGGTTCCTGATCATCGGGTTGCTTCTATCAATGCTAATGAGATCATCAACTATCAAAAGGTTGCAATAAAATGTAAAGAGTGTCAGATGACGCTGAACAAGTGGGTCGTTGATATCAAGGACTTCGACATCTTGGTTAACTTCGGTCTACCTCCTCTTCTTTCACTAGATGAAGATGTGCTTAGAGTTGATCAGGTCACAGATGTGATCTGACATAAGATCTAGACCTATGGAAAACTCTTAGGTCCAAGTACAATTCCCATGGGCGCTGATGATATTGAGTGCGATATTTATCCTCTTTCTCGACTCTATTATTACCTTGTAGCAGTTTCTTCCAGATGGGGATTTTTCTCTTTTAGAGAGGTTTTCGAGCTAGAGCAAGCATATCGGTAGATTCATACTCTCATCCTACCAACTGATGTAGACTGGGAGGCACAACATTCCACTTTCATCAAACTCCAAGAATTACCAGAGGCCTAGGTTCATGCCTCTACAAGTGAAGACCCCCTATGATTCACCAGAACTGTGAAGCTTTTTTTCCCTAATCTTTTTATTTTTGGCTTGTTTGATGTTTTCAATTTCAGATGTTCCTATTCTCAAGTAGAGTTATTGAAAAGGTGCGCAATGCACTGGCCATGTGGTGGTTGTGCAACTTTCATTTTCACATTCCTTTCGGGAGAGATTCAGTACATGTGTTGGCTCGTCAGAGATTTTATAAGGAGCTATATTCATGAGCTTGAAAGTTTCCGCCTGTTTTTCATGTCATCTCTTCCCTGTGGGCAGATTGCACTTCTTATGAAACAATATCTTTTGGGATTTCATCACAGCTTGCTAGCCTTTTCCTTTTCTTGGTTTTCGGGATGAAAACTTTGAGTCATTGCCTTTGGGTGATGTGATCGGTCAACTGGACCTTTTTGCTATGCTGTGTTTCTAGGATTTGATCATTTATGAGCCTTTATCTTTGCTAAATATCTGAAAAGCATTAATGTGGTAGCTAAGAACTGATGAGAAAAGATCATTGTGACCTAACCAAGGATTTACGATCTGATTGTGTGCTATCAAAAGCCAACACCTAGTTGTGATTACTTTTGGGTTGTGGCGGCGTTTTCTTCTTTCTACAGCTATAAAAGAGAGGTGGCAAGATGAAAGGGTTGGATTCCAAGTTTTAGTTTCCTTTGTCAAGGAAAATTTTCTTTAGTTTTCTTAGGATATAGAACTATTTTCAGAAGTAAAGTGGCAGAACTACTTTTCTTCAATGGTATGTTATATCTCTTAAGGCTTAAAATATTGTCAGATTGGCATCCAACATTGGTTTTAAAGTTCATTTGATATTTAAAGCACAAATTATTGAGGAGAAATCATTGAGACTGTGCATGTATGGCCTTTATCAAGCTTTCTTTCTTTATGTCTTTGTTCTGAATGAAACACTATGTCTTGCAAGTTGAATTTGAATGGTTTAAGTAGCCGATTTCCATGTTGTATGCTTGTATAGTAGAATAATAACTTATGGAAACTAGATTATGGCATTGGATTTCTCTATTTTTCTGAAAGGTTGTTGTCTTATTATATTATATTACATATTAGCAGGAATATTTCATACAATTTCTGAATGTTTTTCCTATTACCCTTAGAAATATTTATGTTGGATAGGAATTTAATGAACATTGTCTACAGAAAGATTTGAAAGTCTGTACTGTGCTTGTTGTTAGCCTTTGTTGTTCGTTCTCTTTCCAACAATGAAGGGTTGTGGTGTTCTATGTCTAATTATATCAATCATAGGAATGTTTGGGTTTTGAAATGTTGTAAAAGAATTTGTGCATCGCCATTTTTTATGTTTTAATTTACATTTCCTTCTACCCTTTTCTCTAAACCCCAAAGAAGAGTTGACTTTCTATAAAAATCCTAGAAGTATTCAGTGAGGCACAAATTAGTCTCCCACTTATTGAATTTCTCATAAGACTGTGAGAGAGGGGTAAGCTTTGATGATCAACACTAAGCAAGACTCCTTTGAATGTTCTTTAAATTTTTACATTTTGCATTTTCAGTTATATGGCCACCTTGCATAACACAACTTGCATGCCTGAAGATCCATGTTTTTTTTTCATGAGCTCCAAGCATATAAATTTTTTCTTGTCTCATGAAGCTCGAAAATCATTTTTTTGCATGGTTCCTTATCAAAGTCATAAGGAGGTATAACTTTGGTATGGTTTGAGCAAGAAGCCCAAACAAGGCATGAATTTCCCTATAGCCACTCATGTGTGTGTGAGTGCATACCATCCATGAGTGTATGTTGCTCACCCTCTTGGAATTCTCACCCAGTAGACAACTAGGAGTTCCATTTCCTCAGAGTGAGTATGCATTTTTTGGACAAACAACCTAGATCTAATCCACATCGTGATGGATAAATAGTCAAAGCTTGATCTGACTCTATTAATTTTTACCTTTTCCTTTTCATCCTTGATAGTGCATGCTTGTACTTTGTTGATGCTCTTATATCATTTTCATGTGTGTTCTTTTGTGCCTATGTTGGTCTGCCATGGAATCTTGATCCTGGGGGCTTGATCACCCCTCTTGATCATTGTCATCCTGTCTTACTGGCATTAGTACACTTGGACCCCTCATGATGTGTGTTTGTTTACTTTAGTGTGAGTTTGAAGCAAGTTCATCCTCTCACTAAAGTGGGGTATAAATGTGGCAATGGAAAAAATATCCCTTCTACTTTTCCTTGCTTGTTTGGGCCCTCTTTGTGAATTAAGCTTAATGGTGCCTTGATTTAGTGTTGTAATGTGTTTGACACATTCATTAGAATCTTAGGACCTTGTGAATAATAATTTAAATGGGTACCTGAAGAGATGTTGTGAAGTGTTGTGGCTTGCTTTCACTTTTCTATGGTTTTATTAGTGTAAACCTATGCGATATGACCCATGGTCTAACTTGTCTGGCGGGTGTTGTGAGTGTTTGTGACGCACTTTCCTACCAGGGTTTTCATTAATGTTTGGGAAGCATGCTTTAATTAGCCCTATTTTGCATCCACAATTACCATTTAGTAATATGTATCTTTTCGAGAAAATCTAACAAAATCATCAATAATCACTAATTAGGGTGTTTAGCCAGGCTTGAATGATAAGCCCAAATTTATCTACCGGAACTCGGTATTCACTACCCAGATAGAGTCCCACTGATGCTTGGGTCCCCAAATCTAGTTTCACACATTTCTAAGCATTTTTAAGTGGTCCCAAATTTGGAAGCTGGGTAAGACAATTTAAGCCACCTTGGATGAATGAGTCCCATGTATCAAATGAAAATTAATTCAAAATTTTGGTATTTTATCACTCTAGATCTGATGTCAGCAGCAGTGTTGTAATTTTGAAATTCTTGCATAGTGAGTATAAATACAAGGTTATTTCATTCATTTTCACTATGTTTTGTGACATCATTCAAATAGAAAATTTGGGTTCACAAGAGTATTCAAGTTTTTTCAAGTGTCTTCAAGAGTAGATTATCAAGCATTTTAGAGCAACATTCAAGGATCAATCATCATGTCAAGTATTTCATGCATCATGTTTGTTCTGGAGCTAACAATTATGGTGTAGGATTTTATGATTCAAGCAAGCATTTCATTCAATATCTATCACCTTGAAGCAAGAGTCAAGATCTACATCCATTGGAGCCATCTCTTACATGTTTGCAACACTTTATTGCAAGGGTTTGGTGAGTTGCAACATTGTCATTTGCTCATTCATCATTCTCCATTCTTATTTAATTTTATTTCAAGGTTTGATTACCAACAATGGGTTTGACCAAGGCACACCCCTATCCACTAACCCAACAACATTTTTCCCTCTCCTTTATGTTTGATTCATAGGTCTAGATTGTAGATCTCTTAAGGAGGAGAAAGATGGGAAAAGTTATCAATCATTCAAAAGTTGTCAAAAGTTGTCATCAAATAGCCAGAGGGAGACATTGGAAGACCTATAAGGACAATTAGGTATTTAGGTCCATAGGTCGGTGGGAAGGACAAGCCAAAGAAGATAGTAGGATTAGACTTTGGAAGCTTCAAAAATCCTAAGCTGACTGATTCACCATACATTGAATGGAGTCCCTAGTTCAATCAAATTTTAGATTCTTACAGATTGAGGAGACCCTTTGGTGGTTAGATTCACACCGCATTTCCCAAACAATTTTTCAAATTTTGGGTGATTCACTAAATTGGTGAATGAATTCTACTCGGTTAATTATATTTTCTAGTGTTTCAAACCTCCATCCAGTCACTTAAAAATTCCCAGGTGTTGGAATTATTCATCTTACTACTTTTTTGTTTTGCTTTACTTGCATTTCTAGGTCATTTAAATCAAGTTTGCATCATATTAGGGTTTTTTCATTTCATCATTTCATTGTCTTTTCCAAGTCTAAACTTGGTGGTGAATCCCTTATTTGTTTACATTCAGCTTCTAGGACAACCCTATTGCAAGATCTTTTTCTCATTTGCATTGAGATCTCTAGGGTTATCCTTGAGTGGAATATCTTGAAAGTGGGTACATGCTTAATGTTCTAAACCATATGATAGCACTTTTAATACCCCATTTTCTGAGGTTCCAATATGTTAAATTTATATCTCTTGATTATGCATTATATGTGTTTATGGATTGTTGTTTCCTATTCTTGTTTGATATGCAATGGTTGTTGATGGTATGACAACATGAAAGAGGTGTATGATAGTGATGATGGATGTTCATAGAAAAACCCCATGTGATCTACATGATGTTAATTGGTCAATTTGGTGCCACATTGTGTCTTGAGTTTTCTTTCTAGGTTATTTGTGGATATCCAACTGTCAAGGATTGTTCCTTTGCTTGTACCATATGTTTGGGGGTCTATTTCAATAATAGAGGTGCTATGATAAATTTGGGTCTTGACCTATCTTTTTAGGGACCACATCAAGTTAATTCAATTAGAAGTGTGTTTATGAGGCAACTGGTCATGTGCATAGCATTTCATCCACATGTTTCCTTGATGTTGACTTAGACCATTGTGCGCCAATGTGTAAATACTTTTGGATCACAATGGAAGAAATGTTTTAAAGATTGTTATGGGTCTCTCTATATTCTAGATAGGACCATATTTTGTTTTGTTGTCTGACTTGTTGAATTCATTGTTTATCTTCTTTTTGGATGACCTAATTGAAGTTTTGAAGTGTTGTGGTGGATATAAATGCAAGATCATTTTAGATACAACAAGTAGAGAAGTGTACAAGTGCAAAAAGGTGTGTGTGTGTGTGTGTGTGTGTGAATTCTATTGAATATCTAATAGAGATAGTGCTAAAGATTGTGAAAGGAAAATAAATTATACTTGAACGCCTCAGTCAATAGAGTGTTGTGTTGGAAATCATTGTAATTCTTTCTATATAGAATTGTATCCTACTTTGAGATAGTGAATATCATCAAGTCCTTTGTATCTTGCTCCTAGAGTTGGTTGGTGCTTCAATGCTACAAGTCCTTTGTATCTTGCTCTAAAGCCCGGTGAAACCTTCCTTGCCCACAAAGTATTTTTAGTAGTGAAATATATATTATAGGAATTCACTCTCACGTTTTCTATCAGAGTTTCCACATCTAATTATCTCCCCTTGTACATATGTGTATTCTCTATTTCTTTCTTTCTATTGGTTGTTCATTTTGCTGTCTTTCATTTGGGTAAGTTTGCTAAAAGTTGAGTAAAGATTCAAATTACTATATATTCTCCTATATGTTACTAATGCTTGGGGTTTGAGTTGTGCTTTAAAAGTTTCAGGATTGGAGGGTTTGCGGGTTTTGAGTAAGATTGATTCAACTCCCCCCTATATTGATTCAAATTACTATATTCTTCTATGTTACTAGTTTTCTTAAAGGAGTTTGAGTTGTGTTAAAAGTTTCAAGTTCCGGAAGGGTTTGGGTTTTGATAAGATTGATTCACCTCCCCCCTCTCAGTCTCAAGAAGTTTTCAACAAGAGCTTCTATGCCCCTTCACTGAATTATGAAAAAATAGGTATTCCCATCACCTTCCTAAAGCGGACCAGTCTATGATTTTTGTTTCCTATAGATCTCCTCCCAAAGTTCCCATTTTTAGGTTTCCTTAGCACAAATAGCTTCTTGTTGTAATAGCTCCTTATTCATGGCTTCATCTTTAAATTGAAAGGAAACTCACTCCAACTTCTCTTGAAAGAACACTTTAGTTTTAAACATATTTCCAAACAAGGATTTGTTCTAATTCTTAAGATTATAGTTAACAAATTGAAGTCAAGATTTACCAAACATAGGCTTCCCTTCCATCCACCATCCCTTTATAAGCTTAAGAAAATTAAGGTCCTAAAGCTACATTGGTTGGAATTTAAAGGAAGGGGTTTTTAGAATTGAGAATAGTAAGGAATGGATTATGATAAGCCAATAATTAGACTCTTTCCCTCCTAAATTTTTAAAAAATGAAGACCAATTATTGTCAACCCAAAATTCAAAGACAAGAAATTTGTCTGTCATCATAATTATCCAATAAAATATTTTACATTAATTATAAATATTTAAAAAATTAATAACATAGCCAACACTAAACTGTTAAAGTTATAAAATTATTTGTTTTAAATTACATTTTAAAACATTATACAAATAGCATAAGAAAAACTTATATTCATAACATGAAAAAAGAATATTTTATTTTTAATATAAATTACAAATATAAATATAATATAATTTTTAAATTCATAATACTTTTTAAAAGTCCCCAAAAATCGCCCACAGCAAAGTAAATATCTGAACTTGAAACAAGGTGATAAAGAGACCATAAATGTCTTTCATCTTTAAGAAAAATAAATAAAATAGAAAATAGGTTTCAGTACAGGTGGTAAATTTACAAATCAGGCATGGGCACATCCTTGGAGACATACAGTGATGAGAGGGAGTAGCAGGATGAAGTAAAAGGAAAAGCTTTTGCCTTTCTTCATGGACTTCTTTTAGTCGTTTACTGGATTTTAAAATTTTATTGTCTATATAAAGTGACCTTTTTTTATATAAACGCAAAATCTATTTAAAGTGATAATTGTTTTTTTCTGGTAAAAGAAAATTCATTCGTATACTTGAATGGAAAATAAGGAACTCATTCTCCTTTTGGTGAGTTTTTTAAATAAAATAAAGT
This sequence comes from Sequoia sempervirens, assembly GCA_007258455.2. Classification (NCBI taxonomy): domain Eukaryota; kingdom Viridiplantae; phylum Streptophyta; class Pinopsida; order Cupressales; family Cupressaceae; genus Sequoia; species Sequoia sempervirens. The sequence continues at coordinate 16,203 of VDFB02035391.1, forward strand.
GATGATTGATTAGGAGTTGGGGTTGATTATTGTTTAAGTGTGAATAAATTTAGAACTAAATTAAAAATAATATTTAGTTAGATGTTGATAAAGAAGAAATGTTCTAATAGAAGTCAAGAGAAATGATTTATTAATATTTTTAATTTTTTAAGGTGATTAAAATAAAAAGTTTAGTTTCTTTTTTAAAAAAGTTACACATTATTTTGGTTCAAATCCATGTCTATTGAACTAATTTTCACACTTCTAGATGTGACCATTTGTGTGAAAGTGATCATGTAATCCATGAGATCAATTTGATACTCCACAAATTGTTGCCTCTCACTTAACTCAGTTTTTGATATTTAAATAGTTGTGATGATAGGTAGTGTTTATAGACACCTTTAAGAATTTGTTTAGTTGCAAGGGTCAAGTTCTCTTTAGTCAAACCCCTAGATGGGCCAGCTTTACAACTTTAAACAAAGATTTGAAGATAGAAAGCGTCTTGTGGTCCTAGAATGATGTCACAATCAAACAATGTAGAAGATTATATTTTCACACTTAGATCTAGATGTTGTTTTCACATTCTAGCATTATTTCAAATGAGTGTGAGTGTACTTAATAAAATTCCAAAATTAGCAAAAGGTCCATGGATAGTAATTCTTTTGATGCTCTATTGGTTTGAGGTAGGTTCAAGGAGAAGAAAGGTAAGAAAAATATTAGAGATAATAAGTCTCAAGGTAAAACAAGCCTAAATCTCTTGGTAAGTCTAAAGTAAATGTTGGAATTATGGAAAGAAGGGCCACATAAAGGAGTGTATTACCAAGAAGAAGAATAGTTACTCTAACAATTCCTCCTATAATGAAGAGTATATTAATAATTGTAACAATGGAAATAGGGTGCCCCACCTTTTAGGAGATAGAGCACATGAATAAGGTTCTATTTCACTCTTGTTCCATTCAAGGAAAGCTTAGATATCTCAATCGAAGGTAGCAAGAGGGAAAGAGATATTGAAATAAGGTATCCTAGGGTGTGATCATGGACTAAAAGGGGGTTCACCACCAAGCTAGGGCTTGGAAAGACAAGTAACATGCAAAACCCAATAATCAAACCAAATGATGTGCAAGAATTGAATAGATGACCTAGAAATGAATGTCAAATAGAACATGAAATTGAGAAATTAGAGAGGTGCACCTAGAAACTTGTAGAAGCTTAGAAAAAGCTTTGAAATGTCGAAAATGATGATTTTAATGCACACTAGGACTCATATGCCAGGCTGGGTGTATCAGTCCTAGACTAGGGTTTTCAGGTGGAAATGGGAATCTAGAACTGTTGAATTGGGATCTACAAAAAATACCTAAAAATAGGTATACTGGGATTCATATGCCACAAGTGGCGGATCAGTCTTATTTTGTCATGAAGTGTCCCAAGAGGAGAATTCTGAATAAAAACTTTGTGAGCCTCTGAAGATGGATCAAAAAAGCCTTTTCCCATTGGTTTCATGTAGATAAGTTGGATATCTTGCTCTAGATCCGAGTTTCCATGACCCTTGACAAACTTACATGACAACTTTTGCAGCTTTTATAACTTTGCAATCTTGATACTTTTGAAGGCTTCAAATCCATTTTTTATTCAACCTATAAACCTACAATAAGACAAAAAGAGAGAGAAAAAGTGTTGTTTTGTTATGGAATGAGGGTTTTCCTTGCTCAAACCCCATTTAGGTAATTAAACCAAATGATGAAACAATGGAATAAGGACATGAAACATGAAACATGAACAATGATACCTTGAATGATGTCTTGGAATGTAAATATGTAAACTAACATGAAGTGGCCATGAAGAATGTAGATCTTGATCTCAAATTGGATGTGAAACAATGCTTGTAAATGGATCTTGAATACTACATCACAACACTAGCTCAATAACATTCTTGATGCACTATGCGTTTGGCATGATGATGGATCTTGAATTGCTGCACCAAATAATGAAGAAATATGCTCTTGAATACTTTATAAATACTCTTGAATTCCCTTGAATACTCTTGTAATCATAACTTACTATTAGGAATGCTCTCTTGAAATTATTAGGTGAAAATGAGTGAAATAACCTTGTATTTATACCTATTTATCCCAAATTTCCTAAAATTACAACACTACAAGCCGACATTAGACCTAGGAGAATAAAATCCTACCAATAATTTGAATTTAATTTAGGTTTAAGCCAAATGGGACTCATACACTAGTTGTGGCATACGAGTCCCATTAGCCTAGGCTTTTGGACACATTTTTTGAGAAATGCTTAGATTGATGTGAAATCTAAATCAGGGCCCCAAAACTTAAGTGGGACTCATACGCCCAAGGTGGAGTATGAGTCATAGATCACTAAATATGGGCCATATAATCCAAAAACATTAAATTTTTATTGGTCATTAGATATATGTCGGGATTATCCTCAGAAAGAAGCATTAATTAAGGCTTCTGGATACAAAATAAGGCCAAATAAAGCATAAAGAAGACCAGTTTATTAATGAAGCATTAAATTAGTGTGAAAGTGTAAAGGTACACTTTACAACACCCTAAATAAGGAATAATTAAGTCCATTTAGTTTACAAGGGCCCAAAACTTAATGTGAAGGTGTAAATGAATACACTAAATTAAGGCAAAATTAGGTCTATTTAGCTTAAAAGGGCCCTAAACCTAATGTGAATGTGTAAAACACATTACAACACTAGATCAAGGAAACATTAGGTCCATTTTAATTTCAATCATTCCCAAATTAAGTGCAAAAATTTAGAGGGATACATTTTCCATCATTACACTAATGCATTTAATTTTTCTATCATGATTGTTGATTATTCCTAGTTGATTGGTTTGGGTTATTATTTTCATATGAAATCACATAGGAAGTGGTACTCAAAGTATACCAAGTGTGATGAAGGGTAGGTGTTACCAATTTATAAAAGCTCCTTGAAGATATTTGATCATGTAAAGATGAAATTTTTCTTCATGGATAGTAGAGTAAGTACACTTTAATATGTTCTACATATTCTAGGTTTAGCTAGAAACATTATGCCCATACCTAAAATGGATAACTTTGGAGTTCACATCTTCTTTGATGGAAAAGTTAATATATTATCAAGAGGTAATTTGATGCTTACAAAAGAGGTGTGGTGTGGTACTCTATATAGTGTTATTGAGTCCTCCATCCATGCATCATTTTTATTTTATTTTCTCTCTTTTGGAGAGGGGTTTTTTCCCATAGTATTTTTCTCCTTTTCTCCGGTTGTGGGAGATTTTCTTTTTTGCATTGTAAATGGGTACCTAACATGGTTGTGTAGCTGGGACCCATATTACATCTTCATTTTTGCATAATAATTCTCCCTAAGTTTGCACTTAAGGGGGGTTGTTAGTGTGTGAAGTTTAACATAGGGTAATTACTTTTTCTTGTGTTGGGTCGTTTCCTCGCCCGTCACATATTTTCATGCCTTTATAAGGCACTATTGTACATTGTGTAATATATCTCATCTCAATATTTTTCTTTGGTGAAATAGCCTTTGGTTGCTTCTCTCTTTTTCGTGAAGATTTTTTGCAAGTTGTGATCCTTGGCTTGGTGGTTGAAACCAACATGGTATCAAAGAAAACCATTCTACCCTCCTTCCTTTGAGAGTTTTCATCAAAATTTCTTGAAATCATTTATTTGCTATTTGGTGACTACAATTTCCAAATTTGTTTCCAATGATGGATGTTTGAACTACATTGAAGAAAATAATGATCTCCTGTTGCTAGCACATTTCATCAAAGGCATTGTTTTTTGGGAATTTGTTTGTGAGTGCACATGTAGCAGAGAAAGGTGTTATTTTTTTGTGAATTGTTTGAAGGCCCAAGAAGCATTTTCAGAGGGCACGATTTTCCAATTGGAGGAGGCATCTTTTTTCTAAGGGTCGTTTGGAAGATTGTTGGCACGATTTTCTCTGTTGAAGAGGAATTCACACCTCTTGATGATTTTTTTCCTTTTTGGATGGTGAGATTTCCTTGCAGAGGGAACAATTTTTCTCTTTGGAGACCTATTTGGTGTGTGTGGACGAAAGGGATTTTTTTGGGTTTGAATGATAGTTTTTTCTCTCTTTTTTTCTTCGTTCCTCCGCAATCGAAGACCCCCTATGATTCGCTAGAACTATGAAGCTTTTTTTCCTTGATCTTTTTTATTTTTGGCTTGTTTGATGTTTTCAGTTTTGGATGTGCCTGCGCTCAAGTAGAGTTATCGAAAAGGTGTGCAATGTACTGGCCACGTGGTGGCTGTGCAAATTTCATTTTTCACCTTCCTTTTTGGAGAGATTCAAGACACGTGTTGGATCATCAGATATTTTCTAAGGAGCTATATTCATGAGCTTGAAAGTTATTGCCTATTTGACCTGTCATCTCTTCGCTGCTAGTGGATTGCGCTTCTTATGAAATGATATCTTTTGGGAGTTCATTGGACCTTGTTGTCCTTTTCCTTTTCTTTATTTTTGGGATGAAAGCTTTGAGTCATTTCCTTTGGGTGATGTGATCGATCAACCAGACCTTTTTACTAGGCTGTGTTTCTAGGATTTAATCATTTATAGGCCTCTATCTTTTCTAAATATCTACAAAGCATTAATGTGGTAGCTGAGAATTGATGAGAAAAGATAATTGTGACCTAACCAAGGATTTACAATCTGATCATGTGCTATCAAAAGCCAACACCTGGCAGTGATTACTTTTGGGTTGTGGTGGCATTTTCTTCTTTCTGCAACTATAAAAGAGAGGCAGCAACAGATGAAAGAGTTGGATTCCAAGTTTCAGTTTCCTTTGTCAAAGAAAAGTTTCTTTAGTTTTCTTAGGATATAGAACTATTTTCATAAGTAAAGTGGTAGAACTATTGTTCTTTGGCATGTTATATCTCTTAAGGCTTAAACTATTGTCAGATTGGCATTTGACCTCTATTTTAAAGTTCATTTGATATTTAAAGCACAAATTATTGAGAAGAAATCATTGAGACTATGCATGTATGGCCTTTATCAAGCTTTCTTTCTTTATGTCTTTGTTCTGAATGAAACACTACATCTTGCAAGCTAAATTTGAATGGTTTAAGTAGTTGATTTCCATGCTATATGCTTGTATCGTAGAATAATAACTTGTGGAAACTAGATTATGTCATTGGATTTCTCTATTTTCTGAAAGGTTGTTGTCTTATTATATTATGTTACATATTAGGAGGAATATTTCATGTCATTTTTGGATGTTTTTCTTGTTACCCTTAGAAATATTTATGTTTGATTGGACCTTAATGAACAC
>VDFB02035392.1:0-48698 GCA_007258455.2 Sequoia sempervirens
ATAATTTTCAAAAATTTTGTCGGTTGGAGCAAGAAAATCAGCTTTCTAAAAATAGAAATTGCTCAGAACTTGTAAGAACCAAGGCAAGTTTACAGTCATTCTTCGAGTTTTCTGAAATGGAGTACACTCCCAATCAAGTCTAAATCAGCTCTCTATCACAACTACATCAAAACAGCTGAAACAGATTTGCATCATATCAAGCCGGTGTTCGATCTACACGCTTTGGAGAGAGCGTCATGTTTTCAAAGTTAAAACTTATGAGAGGATATCCAAAGAATTCATCGTCTACAGGGAAAGGGTGATTAAAGCTCTTATTTTCATCAGTGAGTTTGTCACAGAGATTCCTTCTCAGTGTAGTCTTGAAGATGGGTCCTACATCAGGCTTGATGAAATATAAGATCAATTTCAGAGTGTTGTTCGCAGTTGTGATCCAGTTGGCAGAAGGATAGGTCATATTTCAGTAATGTCAACAAAGTTCGAGAAAGCGGCCAATGATGTCGAAGATTTCCTGAGATCTATTGCAAATGCTGAAGATATTCTTGAAAAGCGATGTTTTGCTATTGAAGGCATAGATGCACCGAACCGGGACACAATTTCCAACTTCCTAGCAGATGTGATCGAGCTTTAAAACAGCTTTCTTCTAGAAGCTTTATTTCCCGCTTTCTTTCTATTCTTGGAATAATTCTTATCCATTCTTTGAGAAGAGAAAGAAGATAAAATGTAATAGTTGGCGTTTCCCGCTTTTTATGCTTTCTAGGGTTTTAGTTGTTATCTTTTTTCTAGATTTAGTAATAAAGCTTACTTGCTGAGCAAGCCCTAGATTGTGAAAGCAAGGAGATTTTAGGGTTCCCTACTCCTCTGCTCATCTATAAAGAAGAGCCTTTGCTCATTAGTTTTTCTTAACCATGCTAGTGAGAACAAAACGTTGAGCCTATTGTGCCTTCTATTTGTTACTCAGGTATTGTTCAATTGTGTTGTGATAAACAAATTGTTGAGCCTCTTTAGCCAACAAGGAGTTAGTGTGATTGTTGTTTCTATTGTGTAAGAGAAAGATTGCAAGCCTCTTTAGCTGCAATTTCTTGTTCCAGGCATGTTAGAAGTGAATCTTGTTCCAAAAATTTAAGTAATAAATCATGAGCCTCCTTTGCCTTGGTCGAAAATCTCATATTTCCGTTATTTATGTTTTGCTTTCATAATCTTGATTTCAACTTACATTGAAGTGTGTAGATGTTTGTTGGGAAAGAGTTTGTTAAAGTATTTTGTCAGAAATCTACCTTGTTGATTTCTAGCTTCTCTCGCTCTGCATATTACTTGAGAAGATAGAAACGTCTTTAGTTTAAGTTAGTCGTAGTTGAATTTCATAAATCAGAAAATCTCAGCTGCGGTGTTTGTGTTTGATAAACCTTGTGCTCTAAGCTGATCAAAAAGATAGGCAACTTAGTTTTAGTTTACTTTCTTTCAAACACCATCAGCAAGAGGGAGCTTCCCCTCCTAATTTGAAGAGCAGTCCATCTGTGCATAGCTGTTCGTTTCAAATACGCATACCAGAGGTGCAAATTTAAACGCCAACATATTCATTTGGAAAGGCTTTGTTGATGATATGCTGAAATTTTGATTTGAATTTATAGATTAAATCATTTAGCTTCTTCAGTTTTCAGCATAAACATTCTCAACTGAACGCTCAACTGAGGAACCATCCTGGTACACTAGATAGTGAATCCACCAACTACCATAACTCTAAAACCACTAACCTCATGTGTCTGCAGCCCTCTACCACTAGGCCCTCATCAATGAAGTTATGGGTAGCTCCTGTATCAATTAATGCCACCATATGTTTCCCCTATATCACTACTCTAATGCGCATAGACTCATTATTTTGGAAACTGTGGACCTGAGCTAACATCCCACTGCTGTCCTCCACCTTCTCACCTTCTAAAACTTTTTCCCCTTCACTTTCTTCAATATCAGCTTGTTGTTCTAAATTTTCTGCAACTTCATCTTCCGATTGGTACTCTATTAGCAATGCCTTAGCCTTAGCTGAACAATTATGGCCTTGTGTGTATGACTCTTTGCATGTGAAGCATAAACCCTTCCTTCTTAACTCATTAAGGGTCTCACTATCAATCTTAGTATATTGTTTTTTGGGCTGCTCGTGTTCTTTTACAATGATTTTCTTGTCTTTGTATTTCTTTTGCAGCGAGCCCTTTGACTAAAATTGACTCTTGAAAGCTGATGTCTCCATGTCTCTAGCCTTTTTAATGGCTTCTTGAAGGCTGGGAGAGTTAAAAGCTTTGATCCAACCCCTTAATGGATCGGAAAGTCCATCTATGAACAACACTATAAGCCTTCTCTCAGAAATATCAGTCACAAGCACTGATAGCTTTTGGAAATTTGCAATGTAAGAATCCCCTAAACTCCATTGTTTTAGTTGAGCTAATTCCTTAAAGTGCAGTTCTAGATCCTTCTTATCAAATCTTTCAATTAATATTTCAATGAACTCCCTGTATGAAGTTATTTGAGCATGCCCCAAAGTCAACATACCATTATACCACCACTTGTGAGCAACTCCATCAAAGTGTATAGATGCATACTGAATGGACTCTAACTCAGGCATAGGGTTTAAAGTTAAATAAGTATCAAGTTTCTAAACCCACGTTTTCGCTGCCATCTTCCCAGAACCATCAAAATATGAAAGACTAAGCTTCCCCACTTTCCTTCGTAGCTCATTGTGTCGGTCCCTATTCCCCCTTTTATTTGAATGTCTCATTCTCAAATCTATGTAGTCTCTGAGAGATATGTCCATCTAAAAGCCTAGCCCTACATCGAGCCAACCTTGTCTAAATTGATCCTACTGTTCCAACAAAGTAAGCTTAGGATTAACCAGTGCTTCTACCCTCAGTGGAAAATTTGGCAAAAGGGGCCTTGCCAAAGCTCCCTAGTTACCCACTCCTTGCTCTCCTACACTATTTCCTTGTCCCATTTGGTCCATTCTCTATATTAAATCTACTAACCTATCATTAGTTTCATGTGCTTTTTGTGCTGTCCTAGCCTATCCCCTAACCAAAGCATCAAGAAGAAGCATCAATCTGTCGAGAGGTGCCTCATTCCTCTCATTCCTCTCATTTGTTTCATTCCTTTCACCTTCACCACCCCTATCTCCCATGTTATCAGTGTTAGAGGACCCATTAGATGATGGTTTTGAATGTTGCCCTTCTGGTGACCAATGCTCCCAATACCCCTCTTATTTTCTTCTACTTCTTTCTAAATGCCTTCTTTCCCTATCACTCAAGCTCATAGAAACTCACACCCACTGGTTGGCAGGATTGATTTGGCTTTGATACTACTATAATAAACAACCCCCAATTTTTTATTTTTTTTGATTTGCACCCATTGTTGATTTAATTTTTTTAGCATGTTCTTTGACAGTTTTTGCATTGTTTTCATGTGACTTGCATTTTATTGAGCTTGCATTTCATAATAAACAAAGTGCAAAAACATTGAAAGATAATACACTAGAAAATAGCATTAAGTTCTAAAATCTGATTTATAAACCACAGCAAAGGACAATCTTGAAGATACAAAAGGCATAATCAGACAATAACTTTCAAACCTAGATAATGTAGCATAACAATAGCAAATAGGGATCTTAAAAAGCAACGCACAACAACAAGAACTCAACCAATATTCACCTTGTTCACCAACTACAAAACACGCTGGAATCAGGCATCAAAGGCGATCAGTAGCAGCCTTTACCAGCAATAGGAAATCTGAGATTTCTCACCCACAATGCCATCCCCCCTTAGAAGTTCGATTCTATCCATAAAATCCAATTCACTCAAAAAATGCATACAAGTACTCCATGAAATTAGTCTTTCAATGATACAATACCCATTTTGTCATCTCAAGTCATCTCTGAGTTATGAGCCAAAAGGTGAGTTCAAGTCTAAAAAGCAAGTGCTCAGAAATTGAAATAAAACACATCAAAATCACTAGAAATCCACTCCACACTTAAAACAAGCAAATCCACACCAAAACCCAACTGAAATCCACTCAAAAGAATTGGAAAATCTTCATCTTTTTTGCCCAGATGCGATTCCTGATTAAAACCACCATACACCAACTTGAGAAGGTCTATCACTGCCGAAACTAGCCTTGGATACTGAGGGCTTTCATCCCCAATCCCGTTCTCAAACCCTTTGGTAGCAAACTAGTAGCATCTTTATATGTCGTCAAACTCAACTATGAAGACATGAACTTGAAAATAACTTTTAAAAGATACATCTCTCAAATTAGGGCGACCAAGCTCAACCCTAAAACCCAACGCCAATTTTGCGACATTATAATTTTGATTTAAAATAAATCTCAACCAAAAATTAGCTTTTCATTTTAATTTTTATTCTATCTCCTTGCTTGGGCGTCCACTCCTTATCTAGCCTTCAAAATCATTTTAGATGCTTTAAAAACAACTTAAGGTGATTACATTAGGCACCATGGTACCAATTTGTCCCCTTATGACCCCTCAATAATAAAATATAAAGTTACTTTAATAAAGCTCACTTTTTGTAGCTTAAATCAAATATTTAAATGATCAAACCTTAGCAACATTATACCAATAGGATATGTGTTGTTGAGACTAGCCTAACCTAGTCCAGTATACCCAAATATAAAAATAGCAAGTGACACCCCATAAGCTCAAACTAGAGAAATACTGATATGCACCAAGTGAGCACCATATTGGCCCTGCTAAAAATAGAAAGTCTCCCAGAAAATTGCAAACCCAACACCCAAAGTTGGAACTGAGTCCCCTTATTAGAACCACTTAGCCTACAGGAACTCTAGAATAGGTTAAAGGTGATGTCTACTACTCAAAGGCTAGGAAGGGATATTACAGAAACATTTTCTTAATGAGTTGATTGTAACACCATTGGTAGAACCATTGGTGATTGCTCTTGTATTTTCATTGATACTCACCCCACTAAACAAGTGGTGCTCTCGCTAAATAAGTGGTTGAGCTTCTTTATGTTACATGCTACTCCCGCTAAATAAGTGGTTGACTTTTTCATTTACTTTCATGTTATGCCCGTTGAACAAGCAGATGACTTTGCTTTGATTGGTTGGCATGTTGCCAAGTATTTACTTGTAATTCCCACTAAATAAGAAGATGATTTCCTTTCATGCACTTGGTTTGCTTACTCACCCTACTAAAGAAGTGGTTAGCTTAGAAATTCAGTAATTGTAAGCCTTACCACCATATGCCCTCACCTTGCCCGCATGGGGATCTGGGTGATCAAAAAGTGGAAGATGTTTACTTTCTAGTTGGCTAGATTTCTAATTAATGCCAAGATCCCCCTTCTCACCATACGCTCTCACCTTGCCCACATTGGGATCCAGGTGATCAAAAAGTGGAAGGTTGCTTACTCAATTGTTATTCATTTCTATTTGGCTAACGCTAGTAGGTGCAAATTTGAAAAAAATTAAGGGTGGGTTATTACATTTTATAACTTTGAGGGATATTTGCATTAAAAAATATTTATTTCCTCAAAAATAAAGTTATAAATAAGAGGAGTATTTACAAAAAAAGACTCTACATACTTTTTGAAGCTATTTCATTTTCAAGAATGAACATGTGTTCTTCTTCTCTTCCCAAAGGCGAAACCCTCCTAGTTTTCAATGCAATCTCATTCAAGGATTGATAGTATGTTCATCAAATTCGTGTGAAGTTTGTCCTTGGGGTTTGTGAAGTTTTTCAGTTGTCTGGTTTGATTCAATATTCTGGAAAAACAAAATTAAAGAATGTGTGTTTTTCAGAGTTGGTTACAGATTAGTGGGCTTGATGGTTTTTCCATATTTTTCACGTGTAGCTTCCTATGATTTTACAATTGATTTGATAGTAATAAAATACTGTTAAAATCTTTCAGTTTTGGTGAAGTATATATCAATGATGCATATTTTACAGCTTATTATGAGAGATTTATAATCACTGTTGGCTGTACCAATTTGGCCCAGCTGTACCTGCTTGTTGTATCCGTTGCAGCGATTTTTATTGGACATTTTGCAAGACACACTTCTTGATCAGACCATACAGATTTCAAAGACAAATATTTAAATTATTATCTGCCAACTAGTAATGACTGTTTGGCATTCAGTTTTGGAGTATCTTGATAGGCCATATCATATCTTCTCTGATATTGTACAATGTTAGATTGTCCTCGATGAATCATGGCAGGATACAAGGTGCTTGGCATTGATTTATGGAGTGTTTATCATAAGTTTTCCATGCCATACCAATCATCTACAGGTTGTTCCTTTGCTGTAAGTGTTTTTATTTCCAGCCATACTACTTCCAGCTGTGAGTGTAACACTTTTTGAAACATTTTGTAATCATTTTTGTTCTTTTAAATTTCATTTTGATAGCTGGCCTTATATTTTGTCTCCAAATATGTAATATCCCCTACTTGAAGTATGCCTGAATTTTCCTTAAGAGACCATTACACGACATAAAATTGTTTAACAAATAATATTTCATGACAATTTATACAGATATTGAACTTAAGAATAAATGAACTATTAACATTTATGAAATTATAACTTGAACTTGAATATAATCTATATACTCATTTCCGATAACCAATCATGGTAGGGATGGGTGAGAACGCATGATAGGGCGCAAGAAGAGGAACATCCAACACAGACAATTTCTTTTATCATAGGGACATCCAATCAAGACAATCCCTTTAGGAACATCCATCCAAGACAACTCCTTAGGAACATCCAACCAAGACAATTGCTTTATTTTAGGGACATTGAACCAAGACAATCCTTTTGGGAACATCCAACCAAGACAATTCCCATATAGCCCTTTAATATGTCTCCTTCCCATCCTTACACATGGTTGCTCAAAAGAAAAGATGTAAGTTATAATAACATAAACAAATTCACTATTTTCCCTTATTTACCCATTTAGACATAACATATCTCCTTTATTGCAAATCAATCATTATGAGAGTAACTATAGATATATTTGCATGCCTATCAACGAATATATATATTGAATGCATATATATTCAAGTGCATACCAATTACTTATTACGGCAATGGCTACTGCTTTTCTGAGTGCAGATATCTATTTCTGATTCCTTCCATCTGCTTTAATACTCAGAAAATATTCCTTGCTTTATCCAGATTTTTGAAGCATATATATATGATATGTTCCCCTTATTTCTCACACACTCTCACTCCCTTTATATCCTTATGTCTCTATAAAGAGAGATCCTTTTGAAAGGTTATATCCCTTTAAAAGGTCATAACCTTTGTTAACTATTCTCAATGCTGCCTTTTCACATTTATTAATCCTTACTCTTTTATTCATTTCTATAGCTGCCTTTGGCACTCATTTTAGAATAATCGCTGCCTTGGAATTTATCTACCATGCAATATTATAATCTTTGCTTCCCTTTAAAATACCATTGCTACTTATTACAAGCTCAATCGCTGTTGTTTAATTGTTGTCTTTGGTAATGAATAGCTGCTTTGTCCATTCCCCATCGTTGCTCTTAATCACACCATTTTTATAATTGCATTTCCCTTATATATATAATGTTATGTTTAAATATATTATATGTTTCTTATTTTATTACTATATTTATAAATTGAATTTATTGTTAATATTTTTATTTTTATTTTATTTATATGTTATTTATTGCATTTCAACACTTGGTTTTTTTCTATACTTTAGTGTTGCAATTTCAAGCACCCTACCCAAGATTGTTTGTCCTCAAGCAATCACAATCTAGGATGCTCCTAAAGTTACCAAGACCCCAAATCAACATTGTAGATTCGTATTGCTCCTTCTTGTGATGTAATTAGCTTTTGTTGTGATACTTTGATGTATTTAGGAGTTGAAAACTCTAAGCTAGTCATGATTGCCTTGGTTATGTCTGACTTAATACTGCAACAATGTTCTTGGAGAGTGATTGTTAGTATACTACCAATAAGGTCAATACCATCCTCTAAAGTATGAGGACAATTAATTGTCTTATGTACTAATATTTCCCAATAATTCTCAACAACAAAACCAAGAGTTGGAAATTGGCAAGACTTGTTATTTAAAACAAGTTTTCTCTCATTTTATTACCTCAAGGATCCTAGGAAATGATACAAATTATTCATTACCCCTTGTTGAAATCTACAATGACAGAAAAAATGTTGCATCCTTCATCATGATAGATTATGGGAGTGTTGTGAATAACAAGATCCTTTACTATGGGTTGTACCTTATTTTCCTACACATCAACTAGGAGTAAGTACAATTTCTCTTAAATGAAGTATATTTTATTTCACCTAACCATTCAAACAAGGTTTGAGGCAAGATTGATGTAATGTCCCTATTTTCGATGTCATCCTTTGGGCTAGTTTGGTTTTGACTCACTATTTTTAGTAAGTACTATTTTTAGTAACTAGTACAGGTGGCAATGCAGTGTAGGGTTTCTTGTTTAGGCAGTATGAGGGAGTTGTTCGATGAGCTTTAATGTTTTGGCCAGTTTGATATTTGGTGAGCACTTACTATTTTTAGCAGTTGCTATTTATAGTAAGTCTATTTTGGGAAACTAGTCACAGACTCACAGTGTCCTCAGCAGTGTTATTTCTATGGTGGCGTTGGAGAGCCTAAGGTTGGATTATTTAATATTCGCTTTTTATAGGTCACTTAAGTTATTTTAATTAAATAACATTAAAACTTAAGCAAGGGGGTAGGTGGTCATCAAAAAGTACCTTGGTGCCTAATGAGATAACTTAACGTTGTTTTAGAAGGTTAAATAAGGTAAAATAGTTTCCTTTCGAGCAGGACGCCCCTTTGAGGAATATTTGATTATGTTTTAAAGTATAAAGCAAATATATTAAAAGTTTTTTGGAGGGAAAAGGATTCAAATTGGAGGTTTCCCTAATTTCTCCCTCCACTTCTATTTAATCCGCTTTTTAGCTCTCATTTGGTTATGAATGGATTTGACAACTTAAGGAGACTCTGTTGGATTGTTTCCAGTTTTTCATTTGCAGCTGGTTGAGGATGGAACCCCTCATCTTTAGCACTAGTTTTGGTGGTGAGAGAACCACCTTAGCTGATTTGTGGAGGAGATCATACAGGTCTTCTATTTGGGCGATAAATGCTTTTTGGTTTTGGTGTTCAGCTCGAGCTAGTTTTGGGTTTAGTATCTTGGAGTCCAATTTGCATAGTCTGAGATTATTATTCAATGCTATCTATTGGTGGGTTATTATGGAAGTCGTGGGACTCCTGAAACCCTAGGCATCTAATTTTGAGCAGAGATTACAGTCTACAGGAGGAGTCATTTGAGCGTGGGACTTATTAAAGTTCCCACCTGTTATTTGTAGTCTGGGAGAAGAGTTGCAGGAGTAAAGAAGACAAATTCGTGAGGCATATTGAAGAGTTTGGAACACTTGAAGAAGGTTGAATCCGTATATTCTTCCTGGCGCACCTGATATCTATCGTGTGGGGTGAAAGGAGGATGAACTAGTAGATTGAGAAGGACATGAGTCCAACTATAGCTATTGTTGGCATCTCAGATCAAGTGCACTATTATTGTTGCATCTACTAAAGAGTTGTGGCTGCCACATGAAGTTTTGTACATGAGTTTTGACTTCCTCCATTATTGGGGTATCATGAGGTTTCATGCCAAAGTTTATTTCTTATGGTTGAGTAGGGTGTTCCTCATGTTGACTAGGATCGTGATTGGAAGTGAGTTTATTGATGCAGCATTCTTTGAATTGCCTTGGCAGGATATATTTCATGACATTGACTTCAGTCCTTTCAGGTTTTTTAGTATGGGCTTTGATGTTTTTTACTCTTTGGAGGTCAAGGATAGAAGAGTGCAATTTGGGCGCATTGGTTTGACAGTTATGATCAGTGTGGCGCAGTGTCAGCATAGTGGTTCTTTTTTGAGAGTCACTTGGAACCTGGGAATCACACTATGTGTTCAACTACCATTTGGGATGAGAGAGCCAATGTTAACCTTCTAGAGTTTACTCATGTGGCACAACAGTTTGGTTCTCTCGAGGGGCATTCTTTTGAGGGGTTGATGGTGTCTATGCAGTATTTGATTACACTTATTACAGGAGGGTTTCAAGAGGTCTCTTGTGTTGGTACCCTACAAGGCAATGGCATGAGTAGATGGTGCTACAAATCACCTAGGTTGACTTGGGACCATGGGATCATTGTAGGATTCAGTGTTGATCAAATTGTTGGTTGTAGGATTGCTCTCGTATTGCTTGAGGACAAGCAATCTTTGGGAAGGGCGGACTGTAATGTCCCCATTTTCGATGTCCTTTGGGCTAGTGTGGTTCTAACTCACTATTTTTAGTAAGCACTATATTTAGTAACTAGTCCAAGCGACAGTGCAGTGTAGGGTTTCCTATTTGGGGAGTGTTGATGCGTGTTTTATGACACAACAAACATTCTAGAATAAAGAGTCCAAAGACGCTCTATCCCCTCTTGAAAAACTACCTCGTATGCTAAGATTGCGAGAAAGATCATACGGTAATTCCAATGTTTAAGATGAGTGCGGATGAGCTCTGTGGTTTGATGTGATTATGCTGGTAACACAAAGGGACTTACGCTAGGCTCGTTCAATTCACAATGAAGGTTTGGACAATGAAGCTCTATGGCTTAGGTCATGGATCAAAGAAACTAAAAAAGAAGGGTTCAGAAGCACTAATCTACTCCTAAGAATCCAAGAGACGGTATTGACTCGGTGAAACAAATAACCACGCTTTGCTTCGCCACGCTCAACGACAACTACACAAAGGGTGTGCAATCTTCAAGGGAATGTGCTTATAATTTTCACGTCATGAATAACTACCATCGAATCGAACAATATTTATCCAGACAGAAGTTAAGCATCCACAAAATAAGCTCAGGCTAACTTTACGCATTGAATGGAAATCATCCATTCAAAGAAAGTATGAGCAAGAGTTTCACCACAAATCAATACTTATCAAATCTTGCATTCATCTAACATACATGAAAAGAAATCTAAACTATGATGAGGGATAAGAACCATGACAACTCCAAAATAAGAGAAGCAATCACCATCAGAACAATGCATGCATTACTTATTACTTTGGCAATCTTACAACAGTTGCTTATCTCAACATGTTTTGCAACATGCTCCCATACTTTACAAATGAGGGGTTGAGCTCAATTTATAGGCTCCCCAATTACAATTTGACGACCAAGATTGATTTGGAATCAACGGCCAAGATTACAAATAAAACCCTAATTAGGGTTTGCTACCCTTCGACCAATGAGAAAATTGCATTCGAGGACACTTGTCCTTCTTGCTAAATATGAACCAACAGATAAAATAGAAAGTTGTTGCATGTTGATTTGGAATGATTTGATTGGTCGGAAGATGACGAGGCGCCACCTTCCTTGGTCGCTTTGTTCATGTTCTTGCCTTAGAATATTTTCTTGCCGATGACTTTATCCTTTGCACTTTGATCTTGGATTACTTTGGCTTCTTCTTTTCACCTTGCCTTGAAGAACCTGCTTAGACTTGGATTGTTTTGGAATTCTTTCGAGTGCCAATTCAATGTTGAGCGCGTGGAGGAGAGGCAAGCATATACAAAAGTGATGTAGCGAAAATTTCTTTTCGTTCAACCCTCCTTGAATAATTGGTTCTTTCTTTGTTCAGACCTCCTTTGCCTTGTGTAATCATCCACCTGCAGTAAAACAAAACAAATTTATTTTAGATAACTAAGCTTTGAAAGATTTTTACTAATTTCATTTGGCCACATTTTTCCTTCGTCCAATTTATTTGGCCATATTTTCTTGCCGTTCATTTTGTTTTGTCCATTTGCTTGGTTTTTTCATCATTTCCCTAACCATGGAGAAGATTTTCTTTTGTCACTTTGATACTTGGACATATTTTCCAAGTGCCATGCATATTCTCATTTTCCAAAGGTTCACATTTAGGCAAATTTTTAATTTATTCCTTCCTAAACATGGCGGACTTTAACTTTGACATGGCCATGTCACTTTTTGGCTGAGGCGGACTTTGGGTCTTTTCTTGCCACTTTGACTTTTACCCAAGGCGGACTTTGTCATTTGTTAAGCCATGCCTTTTATCCATAGGCAGATTTTCCAATTGTTTTATTGCCATTATCTTCCTTATGGCTGGCGGAGTTTACTAAGTCTTTGCCATTTCATTTTGAAGGTGGGGCCCACTTCAAAAACTTTATGTCCTTAGGTGACTTGACTTTGTCAAATATTTTCCAAGTGTTTTTTAGGCTGGGAGCACTTCCTAAGATGTTTCCTCAATTCACTTTCCAGCTGGCAGACTTCATAAAGCACTTGCTAAATGACTTGCTAAAACATTTTCTATTTGTTATTTGGGCTGAGCGCACTTCCTAAAAAGTTTTCCAAATGTTTTTTTTCTTTATCTAATCCTCCAGCTGGCAGACTTTGGAAATTTTCATGTGCCTTTTAAGCTAACAGACTTTATAAAAGCATTTTCCATTTGTTATTCCAGCTGGCGGACTTTATTCTTTGGCTTTCCATCTTAACTTTGTCTTTTAGCAGATATTCATGCCATTGAATTGGTTGGAGGGCGGACTTTACTCATCTGTTGACCATACAAGGGCGGACTTGCTTGATTTTATTGCCACTTCCTTTTTGACTAGGGCAGACTTCTCTTTATAGTCTTGCCATCTAGTGGGCGGACTTTGTAGGTTGGCTTGCCACTTGATACTTGGACGGGGCGGACTTCCTTACTTTTTTGGCCATTGGACAAGGCTCAAGGCGGACTTCCTTAAATTTGTTGCCATCGGACACTTTCATTAAGGGCGGACTTTGGCTTGTGGTTGACCATTGCCTCACTGCCTTAGGCATTTTCCTCTTCCCTAAGGCGAACTTCAGCTTGTCTTTAGCCACTTTAACTTTGCTTTGTCTTTGTCCATGCCTTGGCCAAATTTATCTCCTTTTTGCTTTGGGCGGACTTCATACTCTTTCTTGCCATACATTTTACCTTGGTTATGCCTTAGCCATTTTTCCCTTCTATCTTGGGCGGACTTTCCACCTTTTGTTGCCATTTTGAAACTTACCTAAGGCGGACTTGCTTACTTTGGTTGCCATTTGGCATTTCTTTCAAGGGCGGACTTGACTGTTTTTCTGGCCATTTCATGCTTTGGAGGGCGGACTTCAGCTGTTTGGATGCCACTTAATGCTTGGACAGGGCGGACTTTGGGTCTTTTCTTGCCACCTCCCTTTTGTATTTGTCCATGCCTTAGACCTTTCATCTTTTTTCCATGGGCGGACTTTGGTCTTTTGTCTGCCATTCATAGGGCGGACTTGGCTTAGGAGCTTGCCATTTACTTTCTCTTGCTGGGCGGAGTTTGACCTTATGCTTGCCAACTGACTTCTTGAAGAGGGCGGACTTTGGGCTTTGGTTGGCCATTGCCTCCCTTCCTTAGACATTTTCTTCATTCTCCATGGGCGGACTTCAGCATCTGACTGTCCATTGCCACTTTAACTTAGACATTTCCAAGGGCGGACTTCATGGTTTGTATGGCCAAGACTCAGATTTTTGTGCCATTGATCAGATTTACAGACCATTTACATCTTTGACAGAGGCGGACTTGACAAATTTCATTGCCATTGCCCAGATTTTCATGCCATTGATCAGATTTACAGGCCATTGACCAGTTGGCTGAAGCTTCTTATCATCCATTTCCTCTGTACTTAGGCGAATTTACCAGTTTTCTCCATGACTGTGCTCAGATTTTCCATGAATTTCCAGATTTTCTTGACGAATTTGATGAACTTCTTGCAGATTTCTTCATGAATGTTCAGATTCCTTCACCATTTTAGTGCTTTTACCAGATTTCTCAATGATTTTCCAGAATTTCTCACCATTTTTGAATGAATTTTCCAGATTTTTGAACCCTTTTTTTGTGATTTTTCCAGATTTTTGACCAAAATTTCAAAAAACTTCGAATCGATTTTCTGAGAGTTTCGTTGCTCGTTTTGAACTTCTGAGTGCGTTTTCGAAACTCGTGGCCCTTCTAAAAATAGAAACTTTCTAAAAATAGAAATTTTCCGAAAATAGCAACTTTCCAAAAATAGACCCTAAAAAATAGGGATCCCAGAATTGCCCAAAAGTGCCAAAAAAGTAGGTCCTAAAAAATAGGGGCCCGGGGTGAGAAACCCTAAAAATTTGGAAGTGTCAGAATCGACCGAAACGACAGTCGATCTTCGTCTTCCAGGCCTTCTAAGCACAATGGTGACGTTTATACATTGATCCAGGCGAAAATTCACTGACTCGATTTGGGTGACCGTTCAAAACTCAAACTCCTCATTTGCAAAAAGACTGGTGATAAGCGGTTGCGACGCCAAGGCAAAACCAAAAAGCAAAAAAAAGAAAAAAAAACGATGGGTCCCCATTTGCAATGGGGCGATGTGTGAAAAGGTCACAACAGGGAGTATGTTGGAGTTGTCTGTATTATGCAAGTAATTGGTAAATTAATTGATGTATTAACAATGAGCAAGATGCTCAATAAATAGTTTACAAGATTTACAAATACGGAAAGTTTCTAAAAAGAAACTCTAGATAAGATCGGAGACGATCTTATCTCTATCTTACAATATTTTACAATATTGAGCATTAATAAATAAATAAACATTATTTTAATACCCTCCCTTAATGCTCAATCTATCAACTACACCAAGATGCCCCCTGAATTTTACAAACTTATACATCTTGGCGACTTGGTGAGAATGTCTGGCTGTCGATCCTCTGTCCGGAACATCGGCAAACTGAGCCCGGTCAGTCTTCAACCGACTTCGAATGAAATGACAATGGTATCCCACATGCTTGGTTAGCTCATGGAGAGGCCGGATTCTTGTAAATTTGAGAACTCACGATTATCCACCGAGGAACAAAGGGAGTCCAGTTCTTGAGATATTTGCATAATACATAAGCATCCGTGATAAGCGCCTCACATCGACTGCTGCTCCCCGATACTCACCTTCTGTCGAGGAGAGAGCCACTGCTTGCTACTTCTTACTAGTTCAAGTGACTGCACCAAATCCCAAACTGAAAACATACCCGGATGTTGATTTTTTGTCATCAACTGAACCTTCCCAATCTGAGTCTTTGAAACCAGAGAGTCTAGGATCGTGACTCCAAGTGTACAAAGGTCTAAAATCGGTGCCCTTCATAACGACACACTTATTTGCAATGATCAATGACAGCAAGTGTCATGAAGGCGTGATATGCTGTAGCTCCTTTGCAAAACTCAAATCGGTCTATTAGCAGCAAGATAGAAGAGGCTGCCTACTAGTTGCCTGAACAATGTTTCATCTACCACAGGTGAATCGGACTTAGCTGACAATTTAAGCCCTTTTTCCATGGGTGGAGAGGCAGGTTTGCAATCCTGCATTCGGAACTTATCCAGAAGACTTCGAGCATACTTGGATTGGGAGATGAAAATGCTGCTCTCTGTCTGCCAAACCTCAACACCTAAACAATAATGCAGGAGGCCCAAGTCTGTCATGTCAAAAGTTTTGCACAAGTCCTGTTTGATCTCAGTGATCAAATGTGCTGAACTGCCGGTAATGATCAAGTCATCCACGTAGACAACAACAAGCAAGATCTCATTACCAGTATTCTTGACATACAGGTTCGAGTCAAATGGACTCCTCTGAAAGCCATGATCTGTGAGGTACGTGTCAATTTTTATGTACCAAGCCCGAGGAGCCTGTTTCAGGCCATAGAGTGCCTTGACCAATCTGCACACCTTCTGTTCTTGACCAGCAACTTTGACGCACGAACGCGTCATGTATACTTCCTCCTTCAACTCACTAGTTGAGGAAAGCACTCTTCATCCATGCGATGGACCTTCCAACCAAATTGGGCTGCTAAGGCAAGGACAAGCCGTATGGTACTCATTTTGGTTGTAGGAGCAAAGGTCTCCTCGTAGTCAATGCCTTCTTTCTGTGAGAACCCCGTGCAACCAGACGAGCTTTGTACTTGTCAAGGGTTCCGTCAGCTTTGTATTTCACCTTGTACACCCATTTGCAGCTAATGGGCTTCTTCCCTGGAGGAAGATTGGAAAGGACCCAAGTGTGATTCTTCTGAAGACTCTGGTATTCTGATTCCATTGCCTTTTCCCACTCAGGTATCCCTTTTGCCTCTGAATATGTCTGAGGCTCATAAACACTGTGAATGTTGGCCATGAGAGCAAAATTCACTGTAGATTGTTGTTTGCTCTTGTTTCTGGATGATCTACCCTCAATGAGCTCATCAGCACGAAGATCACTGATAGTCTTAGCCCACCATTTCGGTCGGAGAGTAGATGTGCCAACATTAGATGCAACAGGAGGAGCTGGATCTGGTTGTAGATCTGGAATAGGTTCAACAGGGGGATGTTCATTATCATCTGGAGGAAACTCAGGTTGAGCATCATCAAAGACTAGGTCTTCGTCATCCCTCCCATCAAGTGGACCTAACGGAAGTCGGACACTCATATCAGGAGCTTGTAGAGGCTGATCCTCTGAATGCTGAACAGGTGAAGAAGAGTGAAATGGACCTCGTTCCTCATCAAAGACAACATCTCAACTGAAAATAAGACGATCAGTGTCTATATAAATCAGCTATATGCCTTGTGGTTGTCACTGTACCCTGTGAACATGAGTTTCTGGCTCTTGGAGTCCAGCTTAGTGCGCTTGGCCTCTGGAATCCAAACATACACAAGAGAGCCAAAAACTTTCAAATGACTAATCCTAGGTTTGCGACCAGACCAAACTTCCTCAGGAGTCTTTCCCTTAACAGCATGAGTGGGTGACCTATTAAGGAGATAGACTGATGTATTGACTGCTTCTGCCCAAAACTTGGTAGGAACACTCCTGTGTTGCAACATGGAGCGAGCCATCTCAACAATCGTATGATTGCGTCGCTCTACAACACCGTTTTGGGAGTGTAGGGTGTGGTTAGCGGCGTTTTATCCCATGAGTATCACGAGGTTGGAGAATGCACTAGAACAAATTCCCCCATTATCTGACCTAAGAGTTATAATACAAGAACTGGACTCTTTTTCAACTAAGGCCTTAAACTTCTGAAATACATTAAAAACCTCTGATTTCTGTTTAAGAAAGTACACCCACATTTTCCTACTATAGTCATCAACAAAAAGTAGAAAGTACTTGCAACCAGTTACAGAAGAAATAGACATAGGGCCACAAATATTAGCATGAACTAATTGAAGTACCTTAGAAGCCCGCCAAGAGTCGCCATCCTTGAACGGTGTGCGATGCTGCTTCCCAGCCTGACAAGCACCACAAACGCCCTGATGCTGAGTCTGAATGTCAAGTAAGCCATCTACAAGTCCCTCCCGAGCAAGCTGAGAGAGATAGTGCACGTTCAAGTGCCCGTTCCGCTGGTGCCAAAGACTGGTGATAGCTGAATTTCTGGCTGCCAAGGCTAACTCCGGAGAATCACCAGTGTCCACAAGCCTGTAAAGGCCATGATCCTCTATCCCAATGGCCACCGTTGTGCGAGACTCACGATCAACAATTGAACATCTATGCGAGCTGAACACCACATCCATCTGAGGAGAATGCCGCATAATTTGACTGACTGAGAGAAGATTGAGCTCGATATCAGGTACATAATACACGTTGAGGAATATGAGATCCCTCCCGCCAGATTAAACCTGAACAGTGCCTGTGCCGACAACTGTGTATTCCTCACCTCCTCCAAAGATCACAGAGTCAGTGCAAGGGGAAAAGTCTGTGAACCAATCACACCTATGTGAGAAATGACGCAAGGCACCAGAATCTATATACCAAGCAGAGGATTTGACATGGTCTGCGGGCCTTTTTGCCATCAGTGCATAAAAGGCAGATTCCTTCTGCTCAGAGTGCTCGGCGACATGCGCTTTCTGCTGAAACCCTCCCTGCTTCTTTTGCTCAGAAGCCAAACGAGCACGGCAATCCTTCTTGATGTGGCCAAATTTATGACAGTAGTTACACTGAACATTTTTCTTCTTCGGACTGGTCTGACTAGAGCCTTTTCTGCTGTGAAGGCTGACCTTTCCCTTGATGCTTCGGATGGGTTTTGGCTGCAAAAGCCTGCTCAGTGGAGGATGATTCACTGCTACCGAACTGTTGTCTCCAACAATCCTGCTGCAACAGAATAGTGCATAGATTTGGAAACTTGAGATCAACATTAGCAGACGTAATGTTGAGAGTCTCTATGAAGTGTTCATAGGACTTCGGTAGACTCTTCAGGGTGATCACGACCATGTCTTCCTCCTCCATTTTCCGACCAATCGCATCCAACTGATCTCTGATCTCTTGGATTTTATTCAGGTGCGCTTGCAGAGTTGTCTTCTCATCCATCATGATAGAAAACAGCATATTCTTCAAGAAAAACGCACGGCTTTTGTCGGAAGTTACATGTAAACCCTTCAAGTGATCCCAGATCTCCTTAGCTGATTTTCCCAGTGGAATCTGAGGGAGCTGATCATCAGTAACCGAAAGCTTAATAAGCATGACTGCTTCACGATTCTGCTCATCAAACTTCTCCTGATCCTTACCCGCCGCTTCGGGACGAGTAGCTTTGCCAAGGATCATCTGATCAAGGCAGCGGTATTCAAAAATTGTTAACATCCGCTGCTTCCAGGTGTTGTAATTTTTGCCATTAAATCTTTGACTGCCCTCCAGCATTAAATTGCTTAAACTAGCCATCCTTACGCTTTTCGAGGCACGAAAAACGAGGTATTGAGAAGAGGCTGATGCACGAAACTCGAGGCACAAATTCCAATGCAAAAAATAGAGGCAGATTCAGGTACAGACTGCAGAAAGTACAGTGTATGGATGGCACAAAATTCGAGGCACGGAAAACAATGCACCCAGAAAATTCGGAGACCAACCCAATTGAGCTCTCGAAAAACCCACCACGAATCTGTGATCAAAAAAAAAATCCAGCTTGATCTGAAGAGTAAAAACCCTAGCCGAATGTTCAGAAACCCTAGCCGAATCTGAAAAACTTCAAAAAATTGCAGAAAACGTGTTTGAAACACGTGGTCAAAAAATATGCAAATTGAGAGGGCGAATCTGAAGCAAGAGTGAGCTACAGGTCTGCACAAAATCCACACCAAGAAACTCAGAAATCGTGGCCAGAACGCGCGCGGCTTGTATCAGACGAAAGTCGCGCCCATGAAATCACACGGCCACTGAGATTACAAACACGCCTGAAAGGATTGAAATTGCGTCCTCAAAAAAAAAAAATCGTGGCCCTCTGTCAAAACACGCCCAGATTTGATGAAGGATCACGCCTACACAGAAACGCCAGAAGAAGTTCGCGCGGCCAGAATACCCGCGACCAGAACAAAACGCGCAGGCCAGAAGAGATGAAGATCGCGGCCGGAAGAAAAGAAAAAAAAACGCGATTGGAGATTGCACCCGAAAAAGAAAACGCGTTTCAGAACACGCGCGACTTGAAGGCTCACAAAGCCACGAAATTCCAACCAGGAGGGTCGCGATTTTCAGTGAGACAGTACTCACGAAATTACTTAATCAAAAAACCCTCAAATTTCGAATTACACAAAGCACGAGGTTTGATCACACAAAAAATCTTTGAAAATTTTCCACTAAAAATCTACTCGAAATTTTTAGAATGATAAAAAATTTCAAAAAATTTTAACCACGCTCTGATACCATATTATGCAAGTAATTGGTAAATTAATTGATGTATTAACAATGAGCAAGACGCTCAATAAATAGTTTACAAGATTTACAAAAACGGAAAGTTTCTAAAAAGAAACTCCAGATAAGATCGGAGACGATCTTATCTCTATCTTACAATATTTTACAATATTGAGCATTAATAAATAAATAAACATTATTTTAATAGTCTGATGAGCTTTAATGTTTTGGCCAGTTTGTCATTTGGTGAGCACTTACTATTTTTAGCAATTGCTATTTATAATAAGTCTCTTTTGGGAAATTGGTCTCAAACTCTTAATGTCCTCAGCAATGTTATTTCTATGGTAGCATTGGAGAGTCTAAGGTTGGATTATTTAATATTCACCTTTTATAAGTCACTAAAGTCATGTTTATAAAATAACTTTATAACTTAAGTGAGGCAGTAGGTGGTCATCGAAAAGTACCTTGGTGCCTAATGAGATAACTTCACGTTGTTTTAGAAGGCTGAATAAGGTAAAATAGTTTCCTTTTGAGCAAGACGCCCCTTTGAGGATTTTTTGGTAATGTTTTAAAATATAAAGAAAAAAAATTAAAAGGTTTTTGAAGGGAAAAGGATGCAAACTCGAGGTTGCCCTAATTTCTCCCTCCACTCCTATTTAATCTGCTTTTTGGCTCTCATTTGGTTATGATGGATTTGACAGCTTAAGGAGACTCTGCTGGATTGTTTCCAATTTATCGTTGCAACTAGTTGAGGACAAAAACCCTCATCTATAGCACTGGTTTCGGTGGTGAGAGACCCACCCTAGCTGATTTGTGGAGGAGATCATACAGGTCTTCTACTTGGGCATAATTTGTATTTGAGTTTGATATTCAGTTTGAAGGGTTTACAGAGTAATACAATCATTTTTTCTATTGCATTTTGGAGGAAAATTTGATGGTAATCGATATCTATTTCTTGAGGTATGAATGGAATTTAATTTATGAAGATATTTATTGATTTTATGATATCTTAAAGCATGTTACATAACCAATGCTACAGTACCGTGATACAGTACTGCCGCTACAGTTTCGTGCTACAGTACGCTACTACAGTGTTAAGGCTTCTTTATTGGCAACATTTATTTGATATCTCTCAGCTTGGGCACATGTATCCTACCAGATGTGTTTAGTAATGAACCTGCTGATCAGTCTACATCCTATTGCCTAAGTCTGAGGCAGTTTAGGAGGACATTGAAGCAGTTAGCGCTGGGACATGAGGTCTGCACAGGCACAGGTCTAATAATGGAGACATCGCATATCTTTAGGGTCGCAAACTGAAAACTCAGATATTCCGAAGCTACCATTCACGTGGTCCTTTTTCTTTGGGCGCAAGGAGTAACTAGTGCATGGGTGTTGGTATACCCTATTGCTGATATCTACCTTCTTCCTAACTCTCAGATCTTTATTGCTGAGTGTCCTTGTTTACCTAAAGGGGCGACTTGCTGGTCTCATATAACAACCTAGTATTTATTTCTGTATGTTACATCTGCTGATTACATGCATAATTTCTGAGTGTCATTGCTGTCGTGAAGCTCCAGGTTTGAACTATGATATTGTATGAGCTGTTCAATACTGTGCAGGTTCATATTATTATTTGTATGAAATCTGTTTACTACTGTAACTCATTTCTGAGTACAGATTCATGCAATCTGCCTATTGTTTAGCTCTGTCTATGTCTCTATGAGACAGCAATTTATCTTGCATGAATCCTTTATATATAAGCCAGTCAAATTTGTAAGAAAGTAAGACATTGAATTGATTATCTGTCCTGAATATGCACTTACATTTCAAAGACGAATATAATTTATGATTTGTGTTGATTGGAGTTTGATGAAATGAAACTTAGAAGCTGTCTGCTAAATCAGTATTAGTGTTCCTTTCAAATACTTTCATATTTCATGCAATGTTATGAGACAAGTACGATAAATGGACCACAGACCAAACAAAAAACATTGAACAAAAAGTCTAAAGTCAAAAAACTCAGAACGGGGTTCGCCATTACAC
Source organism: Sequoia sempervirens (assembly GCA_007258455.2). Lineage (NCBI taxonomy): Eukaryota > Viridiplantae > Streptophyta > Pinopsida > Cupressales > Cupressaceae > Sequoia > Sequoia sempervirens. The sequence goes on from VDFB02035392.1 coordinate 21,758, forward strand.
AATACCAATATACCTCAATAATGTAGCATATGTCAGACTGTAATAACTCTGAAAACGAGTTACAGTGGGTTTGTAACACTCAGAAAATCACTATTTGCAGGTCCAAGCAGCCATAATGAACACCACCGAACACTTCAACATAGCCAAAGTCGGCTCCGAAACTAATTGCGATTGTTTTGCAAGGCATAGGCACCCCCTTAGGGACTCAAAATGGCTAGGAAAGGGGTGATTTCCCCCTAAGATTCAACTCGCCTCCATCTAGAGGCATACAGCCAGCAAATGGGGCAATTGCACTCTGAAAAATCAACACTTCGTTTCACACCTACAAACCTCCCTCATCTTGGTCGCCTAGCACAAGACCAACCAAAAACCCACAATCAAAAACCCACTCTTCAAATCTGCAAAAGCAAGACTATGGTACAGCCTAATACTTGCAATGGTATGGCCCAGCAGCAAAAGAAACACCTGAAATCATCTCACTTAGATCTACAACTGAAAATGAACTCATCCAAACACAAGCACTACTAGAATACATCAAAGTAATCCATAACAGAAAGCCAATTGAAAAACATCACCAATAGCTCCAATGGTGATCCCTGAAATGGAACCACACCAGTCCAACTAGGGAATATATTTCAATTTCAAAACTAGAATAGTTCTTAAGGGTTATAACTTATCATCATCAAAAACTTGGAGAATCCAGCACCAAACTGGCAGCACTTCATTGTCAATTCTTCAACATGACAAATGAGCTCCTCAACACCTACTTGTATAGCTTTTTGGAGGGAATATTACAAATTTGAAATAATAATAAAATATTTCCCTTTTCTCACAAATGCCTTTTTAAAAATAATAACTATCACCTTTATTTACAACGTCCCCCTTATCCCACCTAGGCATCCAACTTGGAGACATTTTTGTCTTTTCAAAAAATCATAACACTTAAGTCATGAAAATAATAATCAAGCATTATTAAAATTATGTGAAATATTAAATAATTTACCCCAAGTTATGAAAAATCTTGAAACACCTCGGAATCCAATTTTGACTACGCCAATGTGATACTAAGGCACTAGATGAATGATTGAAGCTATTTTGGTGAGTTACTAAAAATAGACATGCTCTCCAAGAAGTTTGGAGAACACCCCAAAAGCCTGACAACACCACGGAGAGTGTCATTCAGACCAGTATTGCCCACTGAGCTCACTGCCACCAATAAAACCCATGTACCACCACAACTACGTCCTCCAACAACTTTGGAGTCCCCTTGCCTTACCACTTAGCCTATGGGAACTCATAAAATAGGCTAATGGTCACTAAACTGATTATGCCTAAGAAGGGGACATTACATCCAAGAATTGGCACTTCTTGTCATCTTTCCAACACATATGATGGGGCTTCATAACACCAATTTCATAATTTGGCATAAGGTAATGACAATTTGAAAAGTAAACACAAAGAAGTCGTCATTTTCTTCATTTTTAATTCAAGGTACTTCAAAGTAATCAGGTGGAAGTTGTCATCAAGCAAAGGATGGATTGTCAGGTTTCACATGTGATAAGAGTTAGTGTTTCAAGTATTTTATAAAGATCTGCCATGTTTAGAGCAAGGAAGCTGCATCAAAGTTACTAGGAGCTGATGAACAAGACTGGCTATCTTTAGTTGTTGCTACTTTTGGGAGAAAACTACTTTTAGATGATCTTCTAGAAGTTCTATTCAAAGATGTTCTATTTCAGAATTTCTTCTTTTAGATGATGTATTTTAAGACAATTTTGTATTTAAGGATTGCCTTGTGTGCAAGAAAACTATCGATAGCATTGAAACTTCAGTATGTTTTTCATCTATCTTGAATAAATTGCATGCAAAAAATCTTGTAAATAAGTGTTGTTGGCACATAGATTTTGCAAGTGTTATTTTATGCTTGCTGCTGAGATTGTTGTTCAAAGTTTACCTGTGAGTTTTGTGTGTGTGTACTTAAGGAACATTGAGTTACTTTATTGAGTTTTCAGATTTGCATTGCAAGTTTTTGTAATGTTGGTGATTGTGGCTTTGTATGCACTTCATAGGTTCAACTTACCAAACTGTGTTTAATTCAATTCAATCTTTTTGTTGTACTTATTCTTTTAGTTTCTATCTTTAGCTGAAAAGTATGAATGTTCATTAATTGTTAAAAAATTTCACATTAGGTAAAAATCATAAAACCTCTTGTCATATTTGGAAGCACTGAATAGCCTTGCGTTCTACCCTGAGAACAGAAGGATGGATTTCCTTCAAGTTTGTTTATATTGCATGCTCAAAAAACCCCCACTAGTTCTAGGTTTAATTTAATTTTCTGTGTAAGGGAATATTGTCATTTTTTTCACTCTTCAAAAGTAAGCTTCCCCCTCAAATTCAAAGAAAGGCACATCCTTACACATTGTTCTGTTTTCTATTGCCCTGAAAGGGACAAATTAAAATAACAGCTTGATTTTTCATATGCTTGTCGCTTTTATTTTTTGTTGTCTTGTTTTTCATTTGAATGTTTTTTGAAGCAACTTTGTATTGCAACTCTAACTACCTGTCCAGACTTTATGCCCCTAAAGACACTTTTCATGGGCAATTCTAAATCCCTAATTTATCTATCATAGATTCAAAAGAATGATTGTATACAGAGAGATGAATCCTTATTTACAAGAAAAATGGGAGTTTCCTAGACAAGCTACCTACAAAACAAACTCAACAAGATTCGGTTAATCTTTTAATGGTTTCAGTCAATTAATTTTTTTCTTACACTAGCCACATACCTATTAACAATCTACTTAACAACACCTCTTACCACAAATAAAGTATATAGCATCATGTGACAAAATGCGAGCTTTACAACAAAATAGCTCATCAGTAAATAGCAAAATACATTGTGTTTAGGAACACAGGAATAAGATAACAGAAAAACTTAAACAAACACTAAACAAAATTGAAAATTAGCACATGATTCCTCAGTGAGTGACAGCGTAAAATATAAGATAACAAACATACAAATAGAAAATAATTTACACATTAAAATATGTAAGTTCTCTCCACAGTAAAATTAAGGGTGTTAGCTGTAAAAGATGCATTTCTAACATAGAAATCATATAACTTTACTTGCAAAGGGGTAATCTGACATAACAAGTCAATTAGTCAGGAAGGATTTTTTGAGCTTGCAAAAGGGGACCCACAAGATAGTTATACAAGGATGTCAATTACCAATACAAGTAGACTGTTCATAAAAACTTATATGATTTATCAGGAAGTGCCTGGACTCAGTAATAAAATAAGAAAAAAAGCTTGTGTCTTGGCATTCTATATCCTATTCAATTTATTAGTAAAGTTCGACAGTGCTAACAAAATATGTATGGTTTTACTCGAATTAAATTTAGCTCCATGACAAGAAAAGAAAGATACTTAAGTCTGCAGTAGATTACCTTTCATTTTTTAGAGCTCTTTTTCGAGCTCGAGCAAGAGAACTCTCAGCAACTGTTGGTTTCTCCCCAAAAATTTTTATTTGTCCAGCCTCTGCCATTGCCATTGCCATGGCCTGCGAATGAGAGCAATTATTTAATTTGAAAGGATTCTAATTTTGTTCTTTACCTCATTAAAATTTATTTGCAGGGAAAGATGGTGTATGTGCCATCTGTGATTTCAAGGTTGATGAGAATGGTTAAATCCCAAGAAAGGCAGATACTCCACAGATAGATCTACACTAAATTTGTTATGCATGTCACACGAGCAAATAAAAAATTGTAGCAAATAAATTGATAGGATCATAGGACCAATATCAAGTTTTCACTATATTCAAAGCCTAGCTACACACTTTCCATTATAAAAGGTATTGCTGTTACACACTACATACTGCATCTCCACTTGGAGGAGTCTTCTTCCATTCAGTCCATCGCTCCATTCCTATTGGCGGCTTACGCCAGTTCCACCATAGGTCCTCATTTAATAGTGGTGGTGAGCTTTTCTCTGATCTTAGACGAGCGAAAGGGTGAGGCTCTCCATATTTCCTAGCCAATTCTTCAGCATCAAGTATCTCCTCGTCTGTTTTCAGTTCCTGAATAACATATGGTGTTGAAGCCTCTTCCTCTTCTTCTTCAGATGAATAATTTGAAGGTTCTAGTGTAAATTCATTGTCAGCAGTTGCTCCAGCTGAAGATTCTGGTATTGCTGCACGCACCCTAGACTTCTTCCTCCTGCTTCCTGGCTTTTGACCATTGGATGGTTTTAACGTGTTTGCAGGCTTGTGTGATACCAAAGGAGTTTGTCCACGCCTTGCACGGATAGTCGTGTCTCCAGACCAGAAATCCCTATCAGGTATACTTGGGCGAGCACCTCTTGCTGGGACTAGGTCCCCAGTATGAGAGTCTATATAGGAATCATATGGTGGGCGCTCATCAGGACTATCTATATCCTGATCTCCCAGGCTCCACCCTGCTGACACAATCAGGTTTCTCTTCTTTCTTAAGGGACAAATATTTTGTCCTACAAATGAATTCACTGGGATTTTAAAAGGCAACAAAAATCTGATCTTGCCCTGCAAGTTTCAATGCAAAATCCAATTAAAAATGTAAATATATATTAAAAAGATGTTGATGGAACCATTTCAAAATGATGATGACACATATCTCCCAAGAGATAAAACTTACAAGAAATTTTTGTCTTGGGAATTCTAACCCTGAATAATGGGGCAGATGTGCATTATGCTGCCAAACACCATCTGCAGAAAAGATGAACATTTTTCTAATTTATGCCCATAAATAATGAATTTCTAGTCTAAGTTGCACTCTGCTTGTATAGAGCAAGATTTTGATTATAGTCAGAATCAAACCTGCATTGAAAGACCACACTGCTAAAGAAGAGGCCATGTAAGCTGTAAAATCAGATTAAGAAATTTATTACAGGCTTTCAATCTTCCTCACATTTCTGCAGTAGAAATCATATTTCCTGTAAGAATCAGTACAAAATAGAATTATAAATATGAGTCCCAATAAAGTCATTAAAGGAATCAAATTTCCAAACCAAGTATCTAGAATGCAACCTCCCAGCTTCATATAATCATGAAAAACAGATCTTAAGAAATCCCCCAAACCTGAAATAGAACTCCAATAGTTGCATGGGCCTCTTAATTTGAAAACTTAAAAAGAAAGTAGGAAATATAAAGCATTCAATAACCAACACATCAATGACAATGGATTATTTTATTTTATTTTATCGGTAAGTAAGAATTTTTAGGCCAACCCAAACTGATGGAGGCCACAATTGGGGGAACTTTTCCCCTTTAGCATTAACACCAGCACCACTTAAAAATATCAACACTAGAATCCAAAGTGGGACAAACTCAAATGGGCAACAAATCACTGTTAACAGGTGGCAACCACACCAGTCAACCTAAACCCCAGGGGCCCAACACAAGAAGACTAAGAGACTTAAATATTAATATTAGAATACAACTTAGATATTACATTTGAAGCCCACAATAGAAGTTCAAGCGTCACCACTTAGAATTCCACCTTTGTATGTCACTTTGGGCGTCCATCTCCTAATCACCATTCTAAAACGCTTTTGATGCTCTTTAAAACAACTTCAAGTCATTGACTAGGCACCATGGTACCTTTTTACGTCCCCTTCACCCTCACCTTTGAGTTGTAAAGTAACTTTATAATAATTCATTTTCAAAGGGAAAGCAAGTATTAAAAATATTTCAACCTTAGCAAACTAATGCCTCAACTGAAAAATGCTGCTAAGAGAGAGACCTGACCAAGTCTAGCTTACCCAAAATAGACTTACTATTTTTAGAAAATACGAAAAATAGCTAGTACCCAAAACTCAAGCCGAAGAGAAATTGAGATGCTCAAAGGGTTCACTGAAGACTGAAGCTCAGAACTAGACCCCCTACTAAAAATAGCACTTACTAAAAATAATAAATGTATCAATAATGGGGACATTACATATAACTTCAATTTAGAGCCTCATTTTGAGTATGTTGGGAAAGGATGCATAACAGGATGCTGTTGGAATTACTCCAAAGGTCTGCAATCAGGTGTTGAGGACGAAAACCCTTGGCATTCAGGAGCTAGTTTCAGTAGTGAAAGACCTACCCTAGCTGGTTGGGTGTGGTTCCATCTAGGGATGACTTCAAAGCTTCATTATTCTCAGTTTTCAGTCAAGAAACATGAAGAAATTTGAGTACTTTTGAGGTTTGGTGTTTGGGTCTTGGCTTGTGAAAGCATGGCTTCATTTTGGTGTGATTTCAGCGTGGCTTTGAGATGATTTTCCGTATTTTGAGCACCTTGTTGTCTAAATCTGAATTTGATATGTTGGGCATAGCTCCATAATGACTAGGGTTTTATTTTTGGGTATTGGTTCAAAGGAAAGCTCTCAACAAGGCGCCCTAGATTATGCAATCATTTGAATTTATTGAAGCAAATCTGAATTTATAGAACAAAATCGCCCCGCTCAGGATGGCGCCCAATTTGAGTAATGTCTGGTGTTTTTGACCTGCTTATTGATGATCAGAAATCTGCACTTAAGGGTGATTTAAGGTGAGTTGTTGGAGTTTGAAAGCCTTTCATTGGAGTTGTTGTATGCTTTTTCCGAAGGTGTTATCTACTGTTAAGAACATCATTTCCAGGTCTGATATAGGCCTATCTAAGTCTGATTTTACCTTGTATGTGAAGTCTGATACAATTTGTAAAGTCAGAAATTTTCTGTCATGTAACCAAAGTATCAGAATCTGAAAGTTTCATTTGTAAGCAATGTCATTTCATGTTATTTCCTATACTTCTTGTTATTATCATATCATGTATGCAAGCATTGAATGGCATTGAAAAAACATCAAGAAATATCATCAAACAAACACAAACAGCAAATCAGTAAACACAAACAACAAAAAAATCAGGGGCATATATTAAAGTGGTATCAAAGTGCATTTTATCCTGCCAATCAGTGGGTAATATTATTCTATGAGCATTAGTGACAGGGAAAGGAGGTATCCAGAAAGGGTTAGGACAAAGGAAGAAGGTTGTTGGGAACATTGGCCTTCATTTAAAGAGAGACAGCGATCTAAATCACATTCAGTTGAGTCATTCTAATAGAATGATGTTACTTTTAGATGCTTTGGTTAGAGTGCAAGGGAGAACAGCCCAACAATTTGAGCAGTTGATACGAATAATGGATCATTTGGGGTAGGGAAATGATAGAGCAGCGAAGAGTTGTTAATCAACAAAATGGGGGAGCAATGGCAAGGTCCCAAATGCCCATTTTTCCACCCAAAGTTGAGGCTCCACCAAATCTAGAGCTCACTTTGGTTGAACAGCAAGAACAGTTCAGACAAGATTGGTTAGATGCAAGGCCTAGGTTTCAACAGGATATATCACTTAGGGAGTACATGGATCTTAGGATGAAGCATACACCCACCAGGGATAACAGGGATCAAAATAACAATCTACGTAGGAAGGTTGGAAAGCTTAATCTCCCATATTTTGATGGTTCAGAAAAGATGGCAGTGAGGGCTTGGGTCCAAAAGTTAAGACACTTACTTCACACTTAACCCCATGTTGGAGTTGGAATCCATACAATATGCCTCTATTCATCTAGATGGCATTGCACATGAGTAGTGGTACAATGGGATGGCTATCTTGGGACATGCACAAATAACCTCATATGTTGAGTTTACGGAAAATTAATATAGAGGTTTGATAAAAAGGATCCAGAATTACATTTCAAAGAACTAGCACAATTGAAACAATGGGGAACAGTTGATGCTTATGTGATAGATTTTCAAAAGTTATCAGCGTTAGTGACTGATTTATCTACGAGAAGGCTCATAGTTCTCTTCATTGATGAGCTATCCAATCCTCTTAGGGGCTGGATTAAGGCTTTCAACCCACCCACGCTTCAAGAAGCTATCAAGAAAGCATGGGACACGGAATCAGCCACTTTCAAGAATAAATTTCAGACTAAGGGGTTGTTGTTCAAGAGAGAAAAAGGCAAAAAACATAGTACAAGGGAGCATGAACAGCCTAAGAAACAATATAGTAAGATTGACAGTGAGACCTTAAATGATCTTAGGAGGAAGGGATTATGGTTCACGTGCAAGGAGCCTTGGACCAAAGGGCATAAATGCTCAAAAAACAAGGGACATGGAATCAGCCACTTTCAAGAATAAATTTCAGACTAAGGGGTTGCTGTCCAAGAAAGAAAAGGACATAAAACATAGTACAAGGGAGCACAAACAGCCTAAGAAACAATATACTAAGATTGACAATGAGACCTTAAATGATCTTAGGAGTAAGGGATTATGTTTCACATGCAAGGAGCCTTGGACCAACGGTCATAAATACTCAGCTAAGGGGAAAGCACTCCTAATAGAGTACCAATCTGATGTAGAAAGTGCATCAAAAAAATCAGACCAACAATCTGATTCTGAAGAAACTAAGGATGAAAAGACACCAGAAGAAGGTGAAAAGGAGGAGAACAAAGATGGGAAGCTAGCACAACTCCATAGCTTTCAAAAAATGAGTCTCTCTGCATTAGAGGAATACTAAAGGGGCAGCAAATGGTGGCGTTGATTGATATAGGAGATACTGATAATTTCATTGATGAGGGCTTGGTTGTTTGTAGGGGCCTTCAAACACAAGAGGTGAGTGGTTTCCAGGTAATGGTAGGAGATGGGTTCACTATCAACTGTACTAAGATGGTCCCTCTGTTGAGTATACAGTTTGGGAACTATGAAGTTAAGGAGGATTTCTAAGTGGTTAGTATTAAGGACACTAATGCAGTTTTGGGGATCCAATGGCTACATTATTTGGGAGAGATCACTCTTAATTTTCAGACCATGGAGCTGAAATTCAAATCAGAGGGGAAAAATGTGGGCTTGAGGGGTATGTCAAATGGAGGACCACAAGTGGTGTCTTTCAAATGGATGGAGAGACTCTTTAGACATGATCAGAATGAGTGGGCAGTAGAATGTGTGATTATGCCTACGGTTATTGAGGAGGTTAGAAGGTCTTATCCACTTGATATACAAGAGCTAATTACAAAGAAGTAAGGTTTTTGGTAGCATTCCTCTAGGTAGACCTCCTGATAGAGGCATTGAGCATGTGATAGAGTTAGAGGAGGGAACTAAACCAATGATTACAATTCCCTACAGGCATCCTAAGAGACTTAAGGATGAGATTGAGAAAACCATACAAGAGCTTTTGGAGATGGGACATATTCGGCCAAGTAAGAGCCCATTTGCTTCTTCAGTTGTCTTGGTGAAGAAGGATGGGACTATGCGGATGTGTGTCGATTACAGAGCACTTAACAAGAAGACAATTAAGAATAGATATCCCATCCCACGTATTGATGAGCAAATTGATGAGTTGAATGGAGCAGTTTATTTCTCCGAGATAGACTTGAGATTGGGTTACCATCAAATTAGAGTCAAGGAAGAGGATGTGGAGAATATTGCTTTTAGATGCCATTTTGGACACTTCGAGTTTCTTGTCATGCCTTTTGATTTGACAAATGCTCCAGCTACTTTCTAGTGATACATGAATAGGGTGTTTAGCAAATAGCTTTGTAAGTTTATATTAATCTTTTTTGATGACATCCTTATTTTTAGTAGATCATGGGAAGAGCATTTGAAACACTTGGATTAGGTGCTAGAAATTTTGGAGAGTGAGTCTCTCTTTGCAAAAGAGTCCAAGTGTGAGTTTGAGATGATTGGGTTGTAATTGGAACATATAATCAGCGCTAATAGTGTTTGTGTGGACCCTAATAAAATCAAAGCAATTCTTGATTGGCCACCACCCACTAATTTGACACAATTTAAGGGATTTTTGGGCTTGTGTGGGTTCTACAGAAGGTTTGTAAAGAGATTTTCACAAGTTGCAGCGCCACTTATTGATTTGACTAAGAAATGGGCATTCTCTTGGTCAGAATTGATGAGCACACAAATATACTGAGAGGGGTGTGGGAGAGGGGAGCGGAGGAGGGTGAATCAGTATATTAATGAAATTTTTCTACCCTCTCAACTTTTATCAACTTCAAACTCTAAACAATATCAACTATGCAAGAAAATAATAGTATGAACAAGTTGACACCAAGATTTTACATAGAAACCCTTGAGGGTGAAAACCATAGTACAAAAATTATGTACTTTATAATAAAAATGGATTTACAATGGTGTAGGCTTCAACCTACTAGAGGCACCAACCTCTTACTCAAATATGTAAGCACCAACCTACAAGGAGCAGCAACTCCTTCTTGCAAGGCACCAACCTTGGCTCTCTTGTCTGAAAAACTTCAAATGTAGATAAGATCTTTCACTAGATCTGCTTCATGCATCAATCTATCTCTCCTTTGTGATATTTGTTCTTCTTTTGAACTCACACAAGAGATACTTCTGCAATTACACTTCAAAAATCTACACTCTCATTTTAAGATTTGGATTGAATCTCCCCTTTATATTGATTTCTTTGTACCAAAAGATGCAGCCTTTTATTTTAACATGTCTCTTGAAATATGCCTCTTCAAATTTTAATTACTAGATCACACATTTTCATTGATTACTTTTGTTGATAAATCTAAAGCATAGATCATATTTTATTTGAATAAAGTATTTTATTTGAATAATGAAATCACACCTCATGATATATTATTATTGCTTTTCATATAGATCGCTGCCATTCTTCACAAATAAAATTGTACTTGTTGGTGTGTGTTTTGTTACCCACTGAACACAGAATAAAATGTCCAAAGACCCTTTATCCTCTTCTTGAAAAATCACCACGTATGCTAAGATTGCGAGAAGATCATATGGTGATTCCAAGGTTTCTTTTGTTAGGTCTTGACGGGTGGATAATCTCAATGGTCGTTGTGATATGTTGGTAATACACAAAGCGACTTACGTTAGCAAATCACTCACAAGTTAGGACTTAGGAAAATTGGACAATAATGCTCTCTTCTTCTTTTATTTTCAGTTTGGAGTTTCAAAAAAAAATGCAAAAAGATAAGGGTTAGAGGTTGTATGCTAATTCTAAGAACTCAAGAGACAGTAAAAACTGGGTGAAACCAATAACAACACTTTGTTTCGCCACACTAAGGACAACTACACAAAGTGAGTGCAATCTTCTAGGGGTGAGCTTATGATTTTCAAGTCATGCATAACTACCATCAAATCGAACAATATTTATTCAAAGAGAAGTTAAGCATCCACAAAGTAAGCTCAAGCTAACTTTACGCATTGAACAAAAATCATTCATTCAAAGAAAGTATGAGCAAGGATTTCACCAATCTATACTATCAAATCTTTCATTCATCTAACATACATTCAAATCAAATTCTACTTTTAAATCTATTATAAATTCTATACTAAATCTAATCTATGTTGAAGGAGATATGCAACCATGCAACCACTTGACAATAAGAAGGATTCAAAGCAAATCATGCATATCAACTGTGGTGAACCCTGCTAGTTCTACTTCAACCCCAAACTACTAAATCTGATATGTTTATGTTTTTGCTTGTTTTTTGAGTGTTTTGATTTTTTTTGTTGTTTTTGCATATAAAGATAATAGTGCGAATTTGAAAAGAAACACTTCTAAATCTTAAATAAATACAGGAAAGTAAAACTGAAGCAGATAGACTCCTAAATCGATAGCATATAGGCATTTTTATTCTTTCTCGATGCTTACAATGATGAAACCCTAACATGCAAACAAAAAGGCAAAGCAACTTATAATAATTAAAAACCTGATTTTTTGATTGCAGCTGCCCCAAAATGGTGAAGATTTAATACGGTCAACAACAGAAGACATTTCTCTAGCCTCAAAATTTGTGCAGACTGACCAAGAATGCAAGGCGTCCAAGCTCACAGGAGAAGTACGGCCTCAAATCTGAGAAGTACGGCCTCAAATCTGAGAAGTACGGCCTCCAAACAGCAGCAATAAAATCCGTACTATCTTGGAAATCGTGCCAGATATATATCAAACCCAGCCGCTCAAGAAAAATCACTATCTCTGGACGATTATTGAACCAAACCCTGAATAATCACTTCACAATCAACTCCGTAATACCTTCTGAATGAAGCTATTCAACTGCAGGCAATAAATCAGCTGATATTTCACAACCTCTGAACTACGAACACTAAAGATGGCTCGTTCTCCAATGCAGATGAAAACTGAAACCCTTGGCTTCATTCTCTAAAGAAGAAATTAGCTAAAATCGATTCTCATATCATAATGAATGAAGTTCTCTCAAAGAAAACTTATAACTTCTCAATTGGGTCGATTTCCTTCAAAAAAGCATCATTTAAATAAAACTTGAATTTCACTTTTAATCTTTCAATAGTTTGGACGCCCTTTTAATTAATTAATAAGTGGCCCCTTCTTCATGATGGTCAACCCCCTTTAAAGAGTCACTTAAGTTATAATATTAAATTATATTATAACTTTATAACATAAGCTTCATTTAAATTAATATTTATTTTGGCAAATAAATATTAATATCTCTCTCAATAGAAGTCCAAATGACAAACCGTCTGAAGTCGGATGATAAGTGACTGAATCTGCATATGACCAGACCATACTACTAAAAATAGTAGGGGTGCTCTACTGAGTGTCTCCACTTACTAAAAATAGTAAGTCAAGCAAATGATGTCCAAAAGACCCCGAACGAAAGCCAAACTGAATGATTCTGATAATTGAAGCCAGGCCATGCCTCAACAAGACCCTCTATCCACCCTATCAACCTACGAGGGTCACATAATAGGCTAATCTCAAGAACTGGGAGATGTCAACTGGAAGGGGACATTACATCAACTTTTATTATCCAAAGTAGCTCTACGCAACAATTTCATAAAACTCTCATCACACAATGAGATGAGAGAATTGGGGTTTATATAGAGTTTTTGAAAACAAATGAATGGCCAAGATCAATCTAAAATCAACAGTCGAGATTAAAACAAATCAACCCTAATTAGGGTTTCCCAAAATAATCATTAATAACCAATGGATGAAAGACAAGTGGCACGAGGAGCTATCTCCTAGGAGGCACATCCTTATCCCCTTAAGTGGCACTATATTCAATGAATCTAGATGATATTGTGCTAACCTCCTCCATTGTGACATGTGGCAACATATTGACCTTGAATTCCAAAGTATGTACAGATCATCTACACATTCGGCGAAAGCAATCTCCCACTTTGATTCCTATCATTGGAAGGCATCCCGGATGGACAAGAAGTTTGATGCCTTCGTCAAATTTTGCTTCAGGATTGGCCCAGTGATGGCAAAGAAAGTCTCTTGGATTTTGAGCTTGAGACTCTCCAGCTGCATATCATTTTCTCGGACAATATCCTTCTCAAGTATATCTACAACTACAAGTAAAATCTTATTCTGAATTTCTCTCATCTGCTCCTCAACTCTGTTACTATTGGCCTTCACCTTCTCCAAGACTTCACTCCATGCGACCATTGCCCAGTACCAATTGTTGAAATCATACGCAGCACCTGCTGCAATTACCTTTTCATCAATTAGTTCCTGCTTTGGAACTCCTTTCAACACTCTAAGGCATGGGATAATTTTGTCTTGAATATCTTGAAGGTTGTCCCATGTTTTTGCCATAACTGCAATCCTTGAAAGCAAAGAGGAAGTTTGTCCATAAGCCAATATCAATCTTTCCACAAATGCAGCCGCTTCTTCACTTTTGCTTGCTATCCACTCCTTAGTTTCTCTGACTATGACCATCTCTTCTTCAAAGACTTTAATCGTTTCCTGTGAAGAGTTCAAAAGTGGAGGGACTATTGAGTCGGCTTGATTAAGGAGTTTAGTCAAATGTTGAATATATTCCTTCAAGTGTTCAATCTCCCTTTTATATTCTCTTTTCTTTGTAACATTTTTTTCCAACCTCGCCTTGATGGAAGCAACTGAATTGTCTAAGTCCTCCACCTCTTGACCTTTTCTTGTTGGACCCAAGTCGACAATAGTGATGGCATACTCTTGGGGAGCAATATACTCCTTTGACCTATCCACTGTCAATATGGCAATTTGCACTGTACGGCGGCCGGTCTCATCTTTTTGGATTGTGGAAAACATTTTAGCGGGCTTCTTTGTAGTAACTCTTTCTAACCTGGCCAAGAAATCAGCCGTATCATCTTCCTCTAGAATTTCTACCAATCAAGAATTGTAGGCTACTCAATGCCTTCTTCTTCTTGAGTATTTCCTTCACATGGGATATCTTGGACTCCTCTAAGAGCAAAAATCATTCCCTCTTGAAATTCTTCACCCAAAATATCCATTTCATTTTCGGACTCAAGTATCTTTGTGCTTGTGGGAGATGGAGGTTCATCATCCTCTGGCTGGATTGGCTCAATGTTCTCAAGGATTGGAGAAGGAATTCTGATTTCTGCCAAGGACTCATCCTCAATGGTTAATATCTCATTCACATTCTTGGACATGGCGGAATGAGATGGCCCTAACCTCTGTTTCTTTTGTACAAGTTCTTCATTTACAACCCTCTTCCCTTTTGATCTTATGGATTCATCAATTGCCTCCTTCCTTTTCCTAGAATTAGTGCTTTCAATCAGTTCATCACCCTGGGATGCTCCTGCATTTGAAGAATAGGATTCCACTTCGCCCATTAAGTTATAGGTTAGAGTCACATTCCTACGCCGTAACTCTTGAACTTGTTGATCCACCCACCACTATGAATATTTGACAATTGGCCTCATCAAGGTGGTTAAGTTTGTGAGCTCGGGTTCTGACCATTTCACAAGAGGAAGAGGCTAATTCTCATCAAAGCCTGGAAGGACATACTCTCCATCATCCTCTAGCTGATCAGGCACACGAAAAAGCTCAGTCGATCTAATTAAGTACACTGGCAATTTGGAGCATAGTCTTTTCCTGATTTCATATTCATCTGCGGCATTCGCCCAAAAATCCTCCAAGTCTACCTTATGCTTGTACTTCCTTCCATTCACAATCCCATTGTGGTGGTGAGGATCGAAATCAGCCCTGGACTGGTAAGATGTGAATGGGTACCATCGCATCTCCAACCTGGCACTTCCAGTTGCTTGTGTCGATGCACAAGACTCCAGCATATTCCAGATGAAGAATGGAAAGGTAATAGATGCTTTCTACTTTGATCTCTAGAGGCCTTGGTATGTTTCCAACTACCTGAGGACTTCGAGCAAGACCATTCTATTAGTAGGATAGATCAGAAGTCGGTAAGGACATCCGGTGAATCCTTGAACTCTTATATAGGTGAATCTCGGAAACTGGATAAACCAGGATCCATATTTGTTGATCAAACTCTTGGCCTTGTGAGTGAGCCTTTGATGTGTTCCTCCTTGTAAAATTCTAATGATGTGCATTAGGAAGGCATCATTTTCCCTTCTGAAGTGGGTCTTCTCGCAGAGTTACAATTGTGGATAACAATCATAAGATTTGAATTCATTTTCACCATTGCCTACCACGGCTCTGCAAATCAGTCTTGTGTATCTGTAAATTCTGGCCAATAGGTAGACAATATAGGAACTCATGTAAAAAGACTTTGTCTGTTCCAAATTTATTAATTGCTCATGGAGATTGTCATTGATTATCCGTGACCAATTGAACATCTTGACACTCGAAGTGATCTCATCTATAAAGTAATACATCCATGTCTCAAATGGCGCACCTTGAGGGTTGCCCATTACTTTGTTTAATGGCAAGATGATATCTCTATACTCCTCCTTGAAGTCAGTACAAAGCAATTTCTTCGCCATTTTCTTGATCGAAGGCCTCGGTTTCTCTAACCACACCTTATTGATATTTGTTGCACAAAGCCCATCCGGTCCTCAGAAAGTCTTTTGGCATCCTCTCTAGTTTTGTATGAAGTCCGGTTATAAGTTGGTATGCCAAACGCTTCTTGAATGGCTAACTCTCTGAAATGAGCCAATATTCTCCCATCCAACGCAATGATTTGCCTCCTGTGCATTGTAGTGTATGGTGCATTCTACCATCAATTCAGCACACTCCACACCCAATGGAAATTCAGCTGCTTGGACAATGCCATTCCGCATCATCCGACGAGCAATAGGTGTTGGAAGGAATTCATCTTGCCCATACATTCTCTTCTTGAAATCTTTGAAATCTACATGTTCAAGGTTAGTGTTGGTGACATTCTTCCACTTAGAGTTGATTTTGTATTCTAGCTACAGTCCTTTGCTGGCGAACTTCATCTGGGCCTTTCCCGAAGATTCTCCTCTAATGGTCATCAACCTACAAAAAATATGAAGAAAAATATTAATTTCAAGACTTCAAATTCTAATTTTCTTAGACCTTTGCTCAAAATTATCACCTTCAGCCTATTGAAAAGTTAAATTCTATGGAAAATTAGACTGAAAATGAAAGAATTTGGCTAAGTATTTAGCACATTTCGCGAGAATAAGTAAATAAGACAAAAGAAGAATGAAGAAATCCGTCAAACTGAGATTCTAAACCTTCAAAGAACCTTCGAAATTGTATACTTTTGACGGTAAATTTGTCTTGAATTTTGAAAATTGTCTTCAACTCAAAAAATGCACGTTATTCTCTAGAAATTTAGTCCTTTGATTCAGAAATTTTACTTCGTTATTTGCTCTCCACTTTGAAAAATTACTATGTCTCCAAGAATTTTCTTCAAAAATTTATCTTAACTTTGGGAGAGCTAAAATCTTCTCACAATCGAACTTTGAAAGAATGAGTTGAAAATCACAAGTTCGACCTCTTATAAAGTTGAAGAGTATTTTTTTTCTCTAGATTCGTCGAACCTGGTCTTGCTTTATTTCTTCCACCATGGTGATCTAATCTTTATCGAAAATCTTCAAGACAAGTTTCTAATTTTTATCATACTTAGCTACAATCTTCTAGATTTTCTTTTGAGTTTGAAAATTTTCTAAGTGTGGACTATTAAAAAAAATTCTTCAAAGTGTTGGAAAATATTCTAAGTGTTCAATTTTGATTTTTCCAATCTTTTAATCATGGTAAATTATGGCGAAATTTACTTGTCCATGGATATCCCCTTGGCGAATTTTACTCACTTAACTTCATGGCGGACTTGAGGGTTGCTTGGACATATTCATGTGTGGGCGGACTTCAAGACTTTTTTACCATCTCCTCTTGGGCAGACTTTGAGTTTTCCATGCCATCCTATGTCTAAGGTGGACTTCACCTTTATCTTTCCATTCATTCTCTAAGCATGGGCAGACTTTACCTTGGTCTTGCCATATTCTCCTTTAGCTTGGGCGGACTTCATCAACACTTAGACATTTTCTTTCTTGGTCTAGGGTGGACTTCATGGTGGTTTGGACAAGCATCCTTCAAGCTAAGTCGGACTTCATGACTCTTTTTCCATCTATTCCTTGGTGTCTAGGCAGACTTGGCTTGATCTTAGACATAGCATTTCCTTTGACACTTAACCAAATTTTGAACTTTTATTTGTAAAGTGCCTTGCCAAATCTGATCCAAAAACACTAATTTTCTGCCTTTGGAATTTTGACAAACACTTTGCTTGCAATGTCCAACTTGCTAATAATAAGTTTCAGATTGTTTTGCTTTGTTTTGTCTTGATGCAATGATGAATAAATGCTTGTAAATATCTTCTAAGATGACTATGCAAATATCTAAAATGAAGATGCAACTCTTTTTGTGTTTTCAAGTGCATATAAATGAATTTCTAAAAGCAAATGCACACCTATAGCCAAGAGGTATTTTCACAAACACTTTGCATACATACTAATTGAGAAAAATGTAATTCAATAGAAGAAACATTTTTACAAACACTTCTCATGTAATTTCCCTAATGCCAATAACCATCTACAGCACTATGACATTTCTACAAACATTTAGTATGCAAACTAACATGAGGGAATGAAAGCTACAGCCAAGGCAATTTGTCAAACATTTGTTATGCAACCTTATAACTCCCTTTTATATTGATGCAAAGATGAATACAAAGACTTGCCAAGGCTCTTGACAATCAACTACAATATTCAACAAGACTGAAACCAAATAATAAGACTGAAATTACATTGCATCAGCAATTATATATTGCTTCCTATATGACTGAATGCAATTTGCCTGAGTGTACATCAGAATTTTCCATTACAAATTCGATAACATAATTTTGTCTTACAATGCTAATAGCAGATTACCATATACAATGCCTTCCCTATGACAAATTACTAAACTAAATGCAAGTATAATGAAGTCGATAAAACCTCGGAAGTATGACAGCCACCACTAACTTGCTCAATTCACTTGAATGAACTGGAGTTTGTCTTCAAACTGCTGTGTCTTCCTATACTCAAGGCGCCTCCAATGCACATTAACTTGGAATTTTTCCAACCTTCATAACCAAAATCGCCCCTTCATAAGAGGGTCACCCCTGCTTGCCTAGCAATATTTTAGAAAAATAAATGCAGCCTTTAAGCTCCTCAAATTTGTTATGAAAATGATTGTCAACACCAAAGGAAGCAATCCCTCAAGTGCCCACAAAATTATATCTCCTTATTGAAGAGAAACGAACGAAAATGTAATTTCTCTCATGGCTGATTTGCAGACTGAAACAAAATTGCAGACTTCAAATAACTTCCCAAACTCTGCCAAAAATGATTGCAATTAGCACAATGAAAAAGACCGAAGTATCTTCCTCCACTATCCAACTAGGGTTGGTGTTGCACAACTGAAATTGGCACTTAACCAGCTAGGTTTGGTCTATCACAAACGAAGACTGGAAATCAATAAGCTAAGCATTCAGTTTCAGCAATGTAGTAGAAAAGTGTTTGCAACTCCAGATGCCCAAATGCATGGCCAAAGCCTCCTTTTATACTTTTTCAACCTCATCACCAAGAGACTTCTAGAAGATTATTGATTTATTCCTTAAGTGACTTTATTAATTTATTATTTATTATTCACTTAAGTCACTTTTTATTATTAAATTAATTAAATAATAAGTCATCCCTTTTGATATTTTATTCTTTTGGAATAACTTAATAAATAATTAATTTAATAACCTCTTGATTTAATTAAATCATCAATTTAGCTATCTTCATAAAATATTAATAATTTGGACAACTTAATTAAATCACCATACCTCCAATTCGGGAACATGACATTATCCTCCAAGGTATCAACACTTAGAAAATTTTATGAGTTTTCCTTCCTTCTTCTTAGCTAGGCAAACTTTGAGCTTGGTTGGACATGCTTCTCTAGGGCGGACTTCATGACATGTTTGCCATCTTCTCTTCAAGCTGGGCAAACTTGAGGTTTTTCATGCCATCTTGTCTAGGGCGGACTTGACATGGCCTTGGACACAATATCTCAAGCTTGGGCGGACTTGCTCTTGACTTGGACATTTTCCTTGGGCGGACTTTACCTTGGGCTAGGCATAGCATGGCAGACTTGGAAGTAACTTGGACATGTCTTGCTTGGACTAGGTGGACTTCAACTCCAGCTTGCCATTTCTCATCCTCCTTCTTGGGTGGGTGGAGTTTTCTCTTCACATGCCAAGGCTTGACTTGGCTTGATCTCTGCCATTTCCATTTTCTTCTAGGCAAACTTCATCCTTGTGCTAAACCATGTGCATGGCGAACTTGGTGATGCTTATGCCATGAATTTCTTGCTATCATCTGGATCATTTGGAACAAAACCCTCGCCTGGAGATTTTTCTTGCTTTTTATACTCAGAGGCACAAAATTTTGATTTTGAGGATGAAAACGTTAACACCATGACCTATGGGATCCAACCCTAGGTCAACTTTCAAAAAAGCTGAAAAAAGCAAAAAGTTGCTTCCCGGATTGGTTCCAAAGTGCCAAAAATAGAGGAAAGCAAAAAGTAAAAAAGCAGAATCCCTAAAAAATAGTAAGTGTCAGAATTGACTCAAAGCAATGGCGTTCTTCATCCTCCGGAGCTTCTGAGCACTTTGACGATGTTTATGCACTATTTTGGGCTTGAATTCTCTACTTGGCTCAAAAAATAGGAAGTGTCAGAATGGACTCAAAGCAATGGCATTCTTCATCCTCCGAACCTTCTGAGCACTTTGACGATGTTTATGCACTATTTTGGGCTTGAATTCTCTACTTGGCTCAAATGATTTTTCAAAACTCTAACCCCAAACTCTCAAAGCAATGAACTTATGAAATTGTAATGCTAAGGCAAAACCCTAAAAAGCAAACTACTGGGGGTCCCCATTTGCAATGGGGTGATGTGTGAAATAGGTCACAACAGTACCTTTTCTCTTAAATGGAGTGCTTCACTTTATTAATGGAATCGCATCATTCCATTTAACATTTTTAATTTGTCTTATTAGTTTTTTGTCCATTTCTTAATTTGTCTTTTTTCTGATTTTGCTTCTTTTTTACTTGTGTATTTTTTTGGTCTTATATGCTATATTTGTTTAGCAATGATTTATCTTACCTTCAGATTTAAATCAATCTCTTCAATCTGTACTAGTAATCTGTCATGCTATTCATGATTTTGCTCAAACAATCTTCAGATTAGTTTGTTGTCTATTTTCATGTTGTTCATAATTTTGCTCAAACAATTTGTTGTATAGGCTTAAATGTTTTCTATCTACATTCCACTTCTTGAATTATCTATTGTATTCTCAAAAGCATATGATAGATCTTCTATACTCTTAGCTTGACATCAATGACAATTTCCAACAATCTCCCCCTTTGTCATTGATGGCAACACAAATATTCTTGCATTGCTCCCCCTTACTCTATTCCTCCCCCTTTGACATCAATGGCAAGGGGTCTTCCAACAATGTCTTGCATTTTGCTCCATGTAGCTACAAGATACTATGTATAGCCCCCTCTAAATGTATGCTCTCATCTATCAATTGGATGGGTGTGGGACTACTCCCAATTTGTTCATTAGATACTCAAATGTATCCCTTGGTAGTGGTTTGGTGAATATATCAGCAATTTGCTCTTTGGTAGCAATGTATTCCAAACACACTTGTTCTTCAGCCACTTGTTCCCTTAGAGAGTGATACTTGATAGGTATGTGCTTGGTCCTTGAGTGCATCACGGGTTTTTTGATATGTTGATAGCACTTGTGTTGTCACAATAGATGATGATAGGGTGATTGTACTCCACTTTAATATCTTTCAAAGTTTGTTTCATTCATAGTAGTGCTTGGGTGCAACATGCTGCTGCAGCTATGTATTCAGCCTCTGCAATGGATAATGAAACTAATGCTTGCTTTTTGCTCATCCATGATACTAAGTTTCCACCAAGGAAAAAAGCTCCTCTGTAAGAGACCAGGTGTCTCTCAACCCAATTCTTTTGACTAAAAATGCGTGTTTTTGTTTGTTTTGCAATTTTTGATTTTTTTGAGGTTTTTTTTTACTAAATAAAAGCAAGTGCGATTTTGAAATAAATACAATAAATAGATAAAAATGCCAGAACAATATTAAATCAATGATCTTTGAGCTAAGAACGCTTCTCTTATTCAAATCCAATCATCACAGTCTGAAAGGTAATACATGCAAATGAAAGGTAGCTGATAATTTATTTAAAGAGAACCTGATTTTTCTTGCATCAAGGCATATAACTGAAGAATTTGAATATAATGTGAATTGCAATCTTTCCTCAACCGAAGATGGAAGCCAGAAGCTAGAGACTTGATTGCGCCCAAGATAGAAGTAGAATCGCCTGATAAAGCAAGGCGTTTTGGATCCAGAGAAGGTAGACGTCTTTCCTGCTATGGTACGGCCTGACAACAGCAACAAGGACAGTCGTACATTTCTTGAAATTCGTGCCAAATGATGAATCTAACCAGCCGCCCAAGGAAATCCCTTCTTCCGTAAAAATCGATCCAATCTCTAAATATCAAACTCCAAAGTATGCCCAAATATGACTCCTGTGTGAAGCCACTCTATTGACAAGCTTCAACTGGTATTGCACAGTCTCAGTATGCCTGATTCTGAAGAGGGAACGTTCTTCAAAACCTGTTGATCTGCAGAAACCCTTGTTTCTCAAACCTCGATGCTCTCAGAGAGAAATAATGACAAATTCAAATAATCAACATAATGAGTTCGATTTTGCCTTGAGGAAATAAATACCTTCTCTCAAAAAGTCGACCCTTCTCAAAAATCAGCTCAATTACATTTAATAATAAATAATTCGCCCTTTTTGCAAACTTAGGCCAATATTTAAATAAATGGCATCCTTTTTATTTAATGAATATTAAACTCATCAAATAAAAAATTTCCCCTTTATTATAAAGCATTAAAAATACTTTATAATTTGCCATTTTAATAATAACTTTTAATATTTCATTAAAATGACTTTATATTATAAAGTCAAATTAATAATCCCTTTTTAATTATTATTAAATGCCCTAATAATCCCTGTTTGCTCAACAAATTATCAAACCGGGTCGAAATTGAGCTGACCAACTGAATCAGGTGCCCTGCCAAAACTAGCAACTCCTGCCTGCCTGACTTACTATAAATAGTAAGTACCTCTAAATCACTCTATAGATGTCCGCAGAGGCCCCAAACCTGAATCAACTGCTGGAGTGATGTTCCCAACGCTGGATAACTGCATCAAGTGATCCTCTAAACACTTCTGCCAGCCTACGAGGATCTGAATGATAGGCTAACCTCAAACATAACTGTACTTCCTAGGAAGGGGACATTACAGTCCGCCCTTCCTGAAATTGCTTGTCCTCAAGCAATCTCAACTCTAGATGCTGTAAAATCTCCTTTGACTCCCAAGTAGCATCCTCAACTAGCAAGGCTCTCCACTTAATCAAATACTCTCTGATGACCCGCCTCCGAAGATGTCTCTCTCTAACATCGAGGATGGCCTCAGGCACTAGCATCAACTTCCCCTCGTCATCCAAGGGTGGCAGTACTAGAGAGGGAATCACATGCTAATCCAACGCCTTTTTAAGGCGTGAAACGTGAAACACGTTATGAACCCTGCTATCTGCCAGTAAGTCCAACTCATATGCAACCTCGCCCACTCGTCTGATAACTCGAAATGGACTATAGTAACAAGGTTTCAACTTTTCTGCACCACTCTTCCGTAGAGTGGACTGACGGTACGGCTGTAACATGAGATACACCATGTCACCCACTGCAAAAGAACGCTCAACCCTTTTCTGATCAGCATACTGCTTCTGCTGATTCTGTGCCCGCTGGATATTTTCTCTGAGAGACCTCAAAATGCCCTGCTAATCCTGCATCATATCACCTACGCTAGGCACTCTGCTATCACTCAATACCAAATCCAAAAGGTTGGGCGCCTCACACCCATACAATGCCATGAAGGGTGTCATTTGTATAGTCATGTGGTGAGTAGAGTTATAACAATACTCACAGATGTATATCCACCTCACCCAAGCTCTCTGTTGTCCAGCTATGTAATTGCGTAGATAACCTTCCACCCACTTATTGACAATTTCCGTCTATCCATCTGTCTATGGATGGTAGTTGGTACTCGGTGTCAATTCAGTCCCACAAAGTCTGAACAACTCCTACCAAAAGTTGCTCATGAACTGACTGTCTCTATTGTTGACTATTGTCTGAGGCAAGCCATGTAACCTGAATACCTCTCTAAAGAAAAGCTCTGCGGTCTATGACGCTATGAATGTAGTAGTGATCGGGAAAAAATGCACATATTTTGTCAGCCGATTGACAACTACGTATATGCAATCTTTACCTGGGGCTTTCGGCAAACCCATGATAAAGTCCATGGATAAACATTCCCACTTCCTGTCAAGTATCCAAACTGGTTGAAGCAATCTAGCAGGATATGTGTGTTCCTACTTGTTCTACTGGCAAACAGAACACTCTCATACATACTAAAGAACATCAATCTTTAGCCCTTTCCAAGTAAACCATTCTTGTACCAGCTTATATGTTTTGAAATAATAGGAAGATCATGAAAGGCTCTCAGAACTGTATCGCTCAACTCTGAATCAGGAACTAGAAAAATTCGCCCCTTGTAAATGATCAAGTCATTCACAATAGTATACCTACTATCATGCTCTGTCCCGTCAACTATGCTAGAAGCCCATGGGTTCTTAGCATACTCTATAATGATCCGATGCCTCCAATCCTCTGAAATTCGTGCCATAGCATTCACCTCATCATGATATCAACCATCATAGCTACTCCCATGTATGGTATGTATGCACAAGTGTCCATCACGGAATCACTCAACGTGATGTCGTCACCTCATCATGACATTCACCATGGCTACTCCCAGAGGGTGAAAAACACAAGTACAAGAAAATCATCACAGACTCTCTCACATGATGTTGTCATGAAGTCACACACATGACATCCACCATGGCTACTCCCAGAGGGTGGAAACAAGGGCTTTCACCTCAAATTTCTCTCACCGAGAAAGATGCATTAAACAAGGGTTTACACCTCAAATCTCTCGCGCAGAGAGAAATGCATTAACAAGGGCTTGCACCTCAAATCTCTCATAGAGAAATGCATTAACAAGGGCTTGCACCTCAAAACTCTCTCACAAAGAAATGCATTAAAGCAAATCACAGAAGATCAATGATGTTGAGTCTCCCTCTCAGTTAGAGCTTCATTCTCCATAATAACAAGCTTGTCTCAAAAGTACACAAACTTTACTCTAGCGAGAGGCTTGGTGAGAATATATGTCGTCTACTCATCAATGTTGATGTGCTTCAACTAGATTGCTTTTCTCAATACCATATCTCTAATATAGTGCTATTTGATCTCAACATGTTTAGTTTTGTCATGAAACACTAGGTTGACAGAAAGCTTCACACAGCTTTCATTATCACAATGAATGATAGTCAGCTCCAATGATTGTCCAAACAATCCTACAAGGAGCTTCCAAAGCCACACTTCTTCTCGAGCTACCACACAAGCTGAACTATTAATTTGGCCTCTATGGTGCTTAGTGCCATTGAAGACTACTTCCTGCTACACCAAGAGATCATCGCAGACCCCAAACTAAAACAACATCCAGAGGTGCTCTTCCGATTAGTGACACACCCTGCCCAATCAAAATCAGTATATCCATGTAGCTTCAAGTCCACACCAAAAGAATATCTCAAACCATACTCAACTGTGCCACGCAAGTATCTCAGGATATGCTTTGCTGCAACTAGATGTATTTTCCTAGGTTCATACATGAACTGACTATGTGCACTCACTGCATAGCAAATATCTGATCTAGTATTGACTAGATACATCAACGATCCAATCAACTGTCTATACATAGAAGGATCCACCAGATTTGAACTAGCTGCAACCTCCTTAAGCTTTTGAAAGTTGGTCTCCATAGGCATAGACATGGAGTTGCAATCCATCATACCAAATCTCTTCAAGATGTCAATTGTATACTTCCCTTGACTCGGAATGATCTCATCCAGCTTTTGCCATGCTTCTAAGCCAACGAAGTAGTGCATGTACTTAAGATCCATCATTTCAAATTCAGAAGTCAACTCCTTGCATTTGAAAATGAGGTGTTCTTCTCTAGTAAGAAACAGATCATCAACATAAAGAACCAAGATCAATGCTTCGCCATCAATTGGTTCCAAAGGTTCAACTAGATCACCATCTTCTTCAAGTTCAGTAGGCTCCCTCTATATCTTCAAGTACTTGCATCAACCTTTTGACCTCTTCGTCCAAGATTGCCTGCAACGCTTGCCTTAGAGAAATGTTTTCCCACGCATACCTCTGATACTATAGAGAGTTTAGGATTGTCCTCCTCGACCTCATCTCAAATCACTCCATTCTGCATAGGTTTGCGGAGCTACCAATGTTAAATCCATATGACTATTTTGTGCAATTATGATCTCAGCAACTGAAAAGGTCTTCCAAGGACTTTAGCATTGGCCTTGCAAAGCTGCAACCTTCACTTCATCTTAGTGAGTCACAGAACTCCCTCTTGATCCTTGCCACAAAGATTGCAAAGAAGTCTTCTGGAGGTGAACTCCCTTTCATTGACAGAATCTCAATCTTTTTCTCGGACATGCTCTCAACTCAAGCCTTGAATCCTCATATTTTAACTCCCTCTTCGAAGCAATGACAACCTGAATAGGTTCTTTCTCTTCAGAAAAATGTCTCTAACCACCAACTCAATCCCAAGGCTGCAAGTTGTGATTCCATGCTTGATTATTTCTTTGGTCGGCATGACTTCCTCACAAGATGCCTGAAGCTCTTCCTCCTTGTACAATCTCTCATTACCTTTTTTGCTTCTCAATCCATCCTAGAAGCGTTTTAGAGAGAGATTACTAACAGTTTATAACTACCCAAAAAAATATCAAGGCTAGAATCATACAAGGTTTACTATCCCAAGTTATAGCATGAATACATAAGAATTCATAAACAATATTAAGAACATGAAATGCTTATCTCTTAACAGTTTATATATAAGAATCAACCTATAAGTGAAATATGTAGCAAATATCAAAAGATCAAAATAAAGAAATAATAGGACTTATCTTTGTTGATTCCGATATATCTTTCTTCCATCTTTTACTCCTCTCGAGAATGCTAATCTTAGCACAACAAAAGATAATCTGCTCAACTCAAATTTCTTAGATGCATTATGCAGCCAACATATAGGATCAGGCCTCTCAAGGCATCATCAAAGTTCATGCAAAAAGAGAATGATATCGATGTGTTCAACCAATCACAATCGAGATTGTAGTTCTCTTTTCATCTCTGAGTCACACTAAGAAATTTTCACAAGTAGCATGAACATCTCACAATGAATGAAAGGTGTCTCCAAAAGATCTCATCCAGGAATCACTATTCAAGAGAAGGACAACACGTTCTTTACTACACACAAGATCAAACAAATGATATCAAATCTGCACAACTCAGCAAACTGACTTTCAACTCAAAAGAAATTGAATTTAAGGATACACAAAAGAATACTTATCTAGTAATTCCTCCAACAGTG